>CAUYQG010071965.1:0-64994 GCA_963574415.1 Tarsius wallacei | reverse complement strand
TTGGGAGGCTGAGGTGAGTGGATTGCCTGAGCCCGCGGGTTCGAGACCCGCCTGGGCAAGCGAGACCTCATCTCTACAATAAATCAAAAAATCAGCCGGGCGTGGTAGCGCGCACCTGTAGTTCCAGCTACTTGGAAGGCTGAGGCAGAAGGATCACCGGAGCCCAGCAGGTCAAGGCTGCGGTGGCCGGGAGCGGCCATTGCACTCCAGTCTGGGCGACAGAGTGAGACTCCAACTCAAAAAAAAAGAGCCTGAATTATGTGGAGACTTGTAATTGGGGGGAGAAATGACTGGTATTCTCTTTTATCAAATTCCTATTTATATAATTTTCCATCTGGATCACTGCATGTTCCTAATAACCAATTTATGCTATAAAAAACAGAAAGGAAATGAAACAGTTATCTCTAGGTGGTAGCACAATAGGTAATCATTTTACTTCTTTTTTATATTTTCAAATTTTCTATGAGGTTGCACACTTTTTATAGTGGAAAACTGACTTTTCATTTAAAATAAATGAACACTTTATGCTTTTATATTGTGAAACAGTTTATAAAGTGATTTCTCTCACATTGTTTCATTCTATTCTAGTAATCTTTAACAATCTCCATCTAGAGTTAAAATTTAGAGCAGCTGATTTAAACTCAGTACATAGTTAAATAAACTGGAGTTTAGAGCTGCATTCCTATATCTGCAAAAAAAGGAGAGTTAGAATATATATAAGATGGATTGCTGGTATATGTTTTGGCATAATGACTAATATTGACCTTTAAAATATGCTATACAGTTTGCCCACCATTTTTTTAGTAAACAACAAAGCTAGGATTCAAACTCAGGTCTTTCTGTCTCAAGAGTCTAAACTCTTGGCTGCTATGCTATGTGTCCCTGGCTTCCGAGGGGGCGGCCAGGCACGGAATCATGGGTCAGGTAATGCAGTTTGTTGAGCCAAGTCGGCAGTTTGCAATGGACTCAATTCAACTGGTTAAAAGATGCACCAAACCTGATAAAAGAGATTTACAAAAGATTGCCATGGCAACAACAGTAGGATTTCCTATAAAAAGATTCATTGGCTTATTTGTGAAACTGATCCATATCCCTATTAATAACATAATTGTTGGTGGCTGAATACTTTTTTGGAAGAGTGTTTGCATCTTAGGATTGGTGAACCAGTGAGAGCTTGAGAAGCTCATGGAGTAAAGTTTGCTTATGTTCGTTTTTCTTCCAAGATGTTTTCTATTTCTAAATTAAAATAATTTCAAAGTGAAGAAAAAAAAGAGTCTGCACTCTTAACTACTATACAATATAGTTACTATAGTCCAGCAATTTAGGAAGTACTTTTCTTATTTAATAGCTCAGGTTAGCAAGTTGTGTGATCTTGGGCAAGTTACTCTCCTATCCCAGTTTTCCCAAAGAGTAGTAACTAGCTGTTATTATAAGGCCACATCATGCCAAGAGCAATAGAAAACTCTGTGTAGAAAAGATTTGAACTTGGATAGATTTAGAGACTATCATACTCAGTGATCTATCACAGAAACAAAGAACAGAATACCACATGTTCTCACTCATAAGCAGACCCTGAACAATTACTATAATACTTTAAGAAAGGGATTGGCAGTAGTGGGATACTATCAAGGTGGGGTGGCAGAAGGAACACAACATCACTAAGGGTACCTGATCTTAAACCAGGCAAAGTGGGGACCAAAGCGAGGCCCAAATGTTACCTGTATGATGACTACTTGTATACCTATTCCTGAAGTGTACCTCACATCTTTAAAATTTTAAAAAAAAAAAGATTGAGAAATACCAATTTTCCTCTGCTGGAATGGGTTAAATAAGGTGATAAGAAGAGTGTTACATTTCAATAATTCAATTTACGCATATAATGTTCTTTGAGAATAACTGATACCCCCAGAAAGTGTCATCAATGCTACAAGCTATAAAATCAAAATGACATTAAATATGTGCATAGATGTGGCAGAGAGGGGCTAAAAACGGTTAAAATTTATTCCTTTTTAAAAATCAACACACAAGCTCCAAACCTGCTAGACATGGGATGTGAGAAAACTAAATAGCCACAAGCTGCTTTCCTGGAAATGCAAGATAGTAATCAATTCACAACCTTACCCCCATACCCTTTCTTTGGGAACTTATCTGTTTACAACCCCTACTTGTCATGTATACCCTGAAGACAATTTGTTCTTTAAAAATCTGGTTTTGCTAAATAGAATCTTGCAAATTCCAAAGAAAAATGTATAGCTATACAACTCCACCCTCTCCCTTACCTAAACTAACAGATAAAACCCTTCTCCCCTTTCTCTGGGTTGCTCAGCCTTGGAGCATTAGCCCGCTGAATCGTGCCAGGGCTAATAAAAACGCAGCTTCCTAAGATAGCCTTGGTGTCATAGTCTCTCTGTTTTCCCGCAACATAGACAAATCATCATAGGAGAAGACAATGCCTCTTAGCATGTATCCTATCGAAAACAGAGCAAAACATCTGCAAGCACCTCTTAAATTTGGGGAAAATAGATTTGGAAAGTTACTAGGGATGGTCTGATAGTGTTTCTACTAACATTTATGACATCAAATGTGAGTGTATTTTCCACACCAACAGTCAATTCTCCAGACATCAAATGAGTGGCCTATAATCCATGTCAATTCTGATGCTAACTACACAGAGTGAGTGTCAGATTCCACAGGTTTAAGGGCACAATCTCACAAGATTCCCTCATTTCAGATGCCAGTCACAAGTCCCAAATTACCAACTATACTTCTGACCAATCAGATCCTTCTTTAATAATTTGCTAGAACAGCTCAAAAACTCAGAGAAACACTACACTTACATTTACAGACTTATTATAGAGGATACAATTCAGTGGGGGAGGACTATGCAGAGCTTTCACGTGACCCCCACCCAGCACCTGAATATTGTTCACCAACCTAGAAGCTCTACGAACTCTGTAGTTCAGGAGGTTTTATGGAAGTTTCGTTATGCAGGCATGGTTGATTAAATCATTTGCCATTGGTGATTGAGCATAATCTCCAGTGTTTCTCCCCTACTGGAGGTTACTCTGGGGCTGAAATTCTGAACCCTCTCATGACAGGGTTGCTTCCTCTGGCAACCAGGGATATCCTGAAGCTACCTAGGGGCCCACCAAGAGTCACTTTATTAGCATAAAGTCAGGTACAGTTGACAGGGGCTTGTTATGAATAACAAAAGGAGCTCCTGGCATTCCTACCAGGAAATTCCATGGGTTTTAGAAGCTTTGCATCAGGAATGGGAGACAAAAGCCAAATATATATTTTTTTATTAAATAACACAGATGGTAAGTAGAAATGAACTGTACAGGATAAACTATTAATAATCTAAAATTATTTTTAAAGGAATCCAGCATGTCTTCCTTCAGTAGGTTGTTACAGCTTTATTTAAGTGAGAATAAAATTAAGGGCATTCATTAGTTTACCTCAGACAGTGGTCACCCAACCTCACCATCTTTATGTAAGTTTTAAGTTCTTCAACCACAAACTCTCCTATCATTTTTGGCAATGTAAAAGTTCAATACTTAAATAGAATGTTTTTTTTTTTTAATTCTCTAGAAGATTGCTTTCTTTCAACTACACATTGCTATCCTAATGTCATCATCTATACCTAACCACAGTTTTCAATCACTCCTACAACAAATGAAATGAGGCAACATACTGACAATTTATGTTGACACTCTTCAAGTAGCAAGACAAGTTATATCCAGCTCTGCCACAGCTGTTTTTAAACTGCTCCAAAGAAAGCAAATCCAAAATGTTTCATGGACTCTTTTGTTGACATATCTACTTTAAAAATTTACATTTTTACAGTGGCAATGAGATTTTTTCTTTGAAATAACATATATAAAAATTTGAAAAAAACTTTCCCCAGGCACCAAAGTACATGCTCATTAAATGGGAAATATTTTCCAAAACCTCAAATATGAACATAAATACCTTCTTCTATGCATTTTCAAGCATGAAAACAAAAAATAGACCCAGAAAGAAAATGCACTATACTGAAATAACCAACATATATTCCCAAGCTTACTAATTGCCATGAACTTAGAAAAAGAAAAGACACAACAAATTGAAGTTTGAAAGGTGCTTGATTTTATAACAAGCATCACTGTCTTCAGTTCAGGACTTTTAACCTTTTCTTCTATGGCGGAGATAGCTGGATAATTCCTTAGAATCAGGGATAACAACAGAAGTAGTAAGAAAAAGATAACAGACACAAAAAAGTCGCACTAACATAAGTATAATATTGATTCCAGAAAATGTTAAGAAAGAAGGGCTGAATTTGTGCAATCCTTTCTCAAGGGGTTGCCCCTTCAAGTCCCCTCCCACTGTGGGAGCTTTTCTGTCCTCTCAATAAATCCTGCTCGGTGGCTCAGCCTGTAATCCCGCGCCTTGGGAGGCTGAGGTGAGTGGATTGCCTAAGCCCGCGGGTTCGAGACCCGCCTGGGCAACTTCGCGAGACCTCATCTCTACAATAAACCAAAAAATCAGCCGGGCATGGTAGCGCGTGCCTGTAATTCCGGCTACTCGGAAGGCTGAAGCGGAAGGATCGCCGGAGCCCAGCAGCTCGAGGCTGCGGTGGCCGGGAGCGGCCACTGCACTCCAGTCTGGGCGACAGAGTGAGACTCCAACTCAAAAAAAAAAAAGAAAAAAAAAACAAAAAACAAAAAAAGTGAGAAAGAAGGAAGCATACAAAGCCAAATGCACATGAGAGTGACATGAATACATGGCTTTAAAGGCATGCATGACAGCATGACACCCACTTGTAAAAATAAGAAAGATACTTGAATATCAAAATAAATAAGGATAGTAATGGATCATAACCCACTGGGGAAAATGGGAAACCATGAGTCAATACTGATAACAGATTCATAAGTCAGTAATTAAAGGAATAAACAGAAAAACAAGGAAGCACAAGCCCTTACAGAGCGGGACTGTGAACTGATATATATGAGGTTTTTAAGTCACTATTTTGTGACTATCACAATAAAAAATTATAACTTTAAAAATCATCAGCACATGTTCAATCTAGGGGGCAAAAGTCTGATGAGGAGCAGGATACTTTCACGGTCTTAAAGAAGAACTCAAAACACTTTGCCCGTTCCCTTCCTCTTAACTTGACTGAAAAAGAAAAAAGAATTAAAAGACTTTTAGTGCTTTCTCTGAAAGCTACTTCCTTGAAAATTGATCAATAATCAAGAAAGTAGTAGTTAGAAATAGTAATCACCTATACACTTTGCTGAATGCACATTTCATTGATTAAGTGGACAGAGTTCATGTTTCTGTTTTCTTCCCAGGTAATAATTTATTGTAAGCACTTAACAAAATAGATTACCAAGGTTAACAATTCAAATCTCAGTTAAGAAGAATATAAATTAAAATTGTAGTTCATTATGTATTTTAATGCACTATTTGGTATATATAGGTAGTGACTATTTTAACTCAGTGTTCTTCTAAATATTGTATGAGAGAACTAAAGCCATAGAGAATGTGCTCCAACAAAGGCAGAGAGCCTATAATTAAATTTTAGGGCCCTGAAATGTGATTTTTTTTTTTTTAAATAACGATGGAACAAATCATTTCCAAAAGAATAAATCTCAAAGTAAAAAATTTTAGATTGAAAAGGTCATTTCACTGAACCAAGGTTCTTAGTAATATATCTAAAGTATCACATTGCATTATTAATAAGCTGTTAATTCACATGATTAATTAATTCTTTCAGAGTTAATGCCAATATTTCAATTGTATCAGTTTCAAATCAACATTCCAAATTAACTCAGAGTTTTATTTTCCCCCATTTAATAAAAGGTACTCTCACTTCTATCACCAACTAGACTCAATGATAATTAACTAGATTTAGTTCAGAGAACTGCAGATTAAAAGGATCAGAAGATACTAGGATAAGGTTCAAGAGAAATACAAATACTTAACAACTTAGAAAACAGTACACCCTAAGAAAAAAAAAGCTAGATCAACTGTCTAGAAAAAAGGCAAAACTATGATGTTCAAATAAACTAAATAAAGCAGAAGTTAACCAAATAATTCTCATTTTCAAAGAAAAGAAGAAAATAAAATCTTCAAAAGCAAAAGAAAGAATTGAAATTAATTTAAAAAAAAAAAAAGCTTTCTGTGGATTAGCAATAGTGGGAAACTTCCAGGGGAGGGGGGTGGGATTGGCTATTGAGGAAACTGCCAGGGGAGGGGTGGGGGAACAGGACACCTCATCAACACGGGTACCTACATAATGAGCATTTGTATACCTAAACCTGAATTGTACCCCATATCTCTAAAATAAAATTTTAAAAAAATTTTTAAAGCTTTCTGTTAACAATTTTAAACAAATGCTTGATCTAGAGAAAGTTTCAGGCTTCTTTTTTGTGGACCAGGGAAAGAAAGAGAGAGGCTCATCGATCTGAGCTGATACACTAACCACCAGTTCAGTCCATATGGATTCAAGAGTATTTTACATAAAACTGCAAAGGGTGGTGGGCAGTGGACGGTATCAAGACAATTATGGCAGCTGGGACAGTCCTTCATTTATGGGAGGTGGAGGGATGGATCTCAACCAATAGTCTTAACCACTAATAGGAGAAAGAGAAGCTTAGATGGAGCCCAGGATTTCCAGAATAACAACCCAATGTTGCTCTATTTCAATCCTACGGTACTAATGATCTCTCAAGTTATTCATCTGTGCTCTTTTGAGGTGTTGAAAGTAAACATGGACACCAAAAATTTCTCCTAATTTCCCAATCCTGATCACCAATAAGTATCCCCTGCCTCCACCAGGCCCATTCTTCCCAAAATTTTACTAGTAAGACTTAAGAAAGACTAAGAATCACTGAATTACATGACATTTAATGTCTGTATTAGTTTTATATTGCTGCTGTAATAAACTACTGCAAATTTAGTACCTTAAAACAACACACATTTGTTACCTTAACTTTCTGGAAATCAGAAGTCCAAAATCAGTTTCTGGTAGCTAAAAATTCAAGATATCAGCAGGGTCGCATTCCTTCTGAAGGCTCTAGGGGGAAATTCATTCCTTGCATTTTCTAGTTTCTGCCATCTGCCCCCATTCCTTTGCTTGGGTCACGTCACTACAACCTCTGCTTCGTTTCACTGTCTTATCTCCTTCTCTAACTCTGATCCTTCTGTCTCCCTCTTATAATGACCCTAGTGATTACCCTGAGCCCACTTGATAATCTAGGATAATCTCCTCATCTCAGGATCCTCACCTTAATCAAATCTACAAAGTCCCTTTTGCCATGTATGGTAACATATTCATAGATTTGGGGTATTTTCAGGTATGGACATCTTTGGAGGGGCTACTCTTCAGCCTACCACAAAACTCCCTTTCCAGTCCTAAAACTCCATGAACTAGGACTTCTATTTTAGCTGAATAACCTACCCCAATATATTTTTTGTGATTACTTTTGGATTTCAATTTTATATCCCTCCTTGATTCCAGTATTTGCTTAATTTTAATTTGTTTTTAATACTGCCTTTGTCATCTTTAAATTAATCCATTTGACTACCATCTTCATGCTTTAACTAAGGTAACATGGACCAAATTAGAAATTAAGGACCTCTAAATTTATTAGTTCTTATTGTAATGTCTCAATTAGCTACAGACTGCATAAAGACTATATTTCTCTTGAGATAGTTGTGAAGAGTAAATAATCACCAACATAACCATCATGTTATGCTGAATATCCCAAAGGACAGATCATTTTATATGTGCTTGCATAATAATTTATTACACTAAACTTTAAGACACTAAGGTCGAAGAAAAACACATGCAAGATTATTACCAGAGAATGCCAATGTTTGAGAAAAATAACAGAATACACTCAAATTTGTAGAAATATATATGCAAGCTAATGAGTCAATGTGAGTTTATAAACAATTCTGGCCCATGTAATTGGCCAAACACCAAAGTATGTATTGAAATTAATTATATCAGACACTGGCTGGCCAAGACCAGCAATTTCCAGGAACTGATGGCCAAAGCTCATCAATATTGTACCATCACATGAATATTTAGAAATTCAACATGCAAAGCCTACCAGCCTTTGAGTTCTTCTCTTTGAACCACGAAAATTATATTTTATCATGCACATTCTTAAAAAACAAAGTCAGCATCCCTGACCATGACAACACTCTACAGAAAGAAAACTGATAAAATGAGATCATGGAAAGATCTTCCACACTCCCAGAATTCTTACTTTATGTATCTCCTCCTTTCCACACTGTACCCTGATAACTGGTTGAAATAACCGTGCTCTCCCAACTGAAAGCTCTTTGAGTTGAGGAATTATGTCTTATGTATCAGTTCCTGACACTCTCTTTTAGGGACTAAATTAAAGAGGGAGAAGGAAAAGAAAGGGAAGGAGTTTATAGCTAATAAAGTACACTGACTCATATACTTCCTATGTCTCTTATTAGAGAAATAATTTAGAAAAGTAATGCAGGACGGCAGTTAAGAGTTCTAGACTGTTACTGTCAGGGTTCAAAGCATTTAAAAATTTACTTCTGTGTACCTCAGTTTCCTCATGTGTACAATGGGATTGATAATTAAACCTCTTCAAAGACAGGTCATATAAAGGCTTTTCATACAAAGTGTTTTACACCAGCACCTGGCAGAAATAAGCCTTCAATAAATGTACACAGCAATTATTCTATTCAAATATGTTTTTATAATATAAATGCCCATCTGTATTTTTAAATGCATATTTGTACCAATCAAATACAAAGAAGCACACATTTCCACATTAAAACAAATGTTGATTAAATGTCAACACTTTTAGGTTGTTTTTCTAATTTTTATCTTGAAATCCTAGTAAATATCAGTAAAAGTTGGTCTATTTTTATATTTACAGCTACATTAAAAGTCTAGAAGAATTATATAGTGAATGTAAATAGAGGCCAATAGTTATGAATATCGTTTTCACTGGGAACTTGTTCATGACTAATATTTAAATACACATTTACTTTGATAGAGTCAACTTTCAAAAGGCCACTTCAAACCTCTTTTATTATTATCAGGCAAAATAGTTCCTCAGTTAACAGATACAACAAACACCATCATCAAGTGAGGATAATCTCTTCAATATCTTAAAGCAAAAAAAAAAATTTCAACACTTTCTGCTATTTTCCTCTCTCAAGTATGAAAATGATAGTCTTTCTTGGAACAATAGCATAATAAAAAAAGCTCAGGCCTCAATCACCAATTAAGAATAGACTCAGGCATAGTTTAACAACAACAACAAAAAGTAGAATAAGCTACTACAATGAAACGACTTGATCTGCAGAACCTTTTAAATCAACCAAGAAAAAATAAAAACAAATAAGAGTGTATACAAAAACTATTCACATATACTGAGTAAACTGGGCAAAATCTAGAAGAGCAGGAATTTTAAAAGCACCATTTTTTAAAAGCCTGTTTTATAATATATAATGACAAACTCCATTCTTACAGTTTTTCACAACCTCACTTTGGATTTCAGGCACCAAATGTTTTAAAGGGGACACAACAACATAAATTTCCATGATCACGGGCCATGGAGACAGTAAGTCCTGACCAGGGTGCATAACAGCAGTTGCTCTTGGGCACGTGGGGCTATTAAAGAATATAAAACATTCAGCACATAGATCTCACCACAACTGTTCAAATTAACTACATTTTCCTTTTTGCATTACGGAAATACCCAGCCCTAGTTCAGCAATAAACCATTAACAATGGTTTATTAAACCAGGCATCCCAATTCAACAATTAGACAAAGAAACTACAGGGACAACTGGACCCCTTTCTAAACTATTTAGAGTATTTTTTCCATTTTGAAGTCTCTTGCTATTATAAATAGTGACAAGGATCTCCACACTTTTTTAAAAAGACACTCTTTACAACCACCATTTGCTTATATGTTCTGCAAGTCACTATGCAAAATTTATTTCCATATTCAAGATGTTCAAAGAGTTCATTTCTCTTATTTTGCTGTGTTTTATATTTCAAAATCAAATTGTACAGGACAATGCACACTGACACATTTTAGAATTCTGCCTTCCCAATACCATCATCCCACTATTTTCTTAAATATGTTATTCAACCTTCTAGGAAGGTGACAAATTAGGAAAAAGACAAAGAGAAAAAAAGATGGATCATTTGTTAAAAGTCTACTTACTACTCCATAAATTTAAACCATAAATATTTATAAATCAATAAAACCTAAATTGTAAAAATAGATTTTAAAGATCCTCCAATCCAACTGCTTCTTAAGTCAGGATTTATTTATTTAGAAATTATACCAAATATGTTTGCACAGTGTTCTATCACAGAACAGGCTGGAAATGCCACTGTAGATACAAAAAAAAGGGTCCCTGGTATGGGTTACACCTCAAGAACCTTTTGAATTATATGTTTGCATATGGCAATGCTCCATGCTGAGGACAATCTATGGAGGTAATAAAAGGATTCATTACTATATTCAATATTTTTTACATTTAATTATGAAAATATGACAGGCTGACTGAAAAGTCAGGGTTCTTTGGTTTTTTACACATTGATGAGAACTAGTTGACAGTTACAGGTAACTTACTAAAAGCTACAAGGAAAAGTTTTTCTGGGGTTTTTTAAAGTAATTATTTTAGTAAATCATTACTAAATATAAAATAGTTATTTTATATTTAATTTAATATAAAACCTTTAACATAAAACCTTCCAAAATATGAAGTCAGCAGGATGAATGTTCTTGTTACCTAAATTACCCTTGGTGGTAAAAAGGCCTGGACTAGCTGGGTAGGGCTAGCGTATCCATCTGAAGAGAAACATAGAAATGAAGTGAAAAAAATTTTTTCCTGACAAAGCAATTGGTGTCTACAAAAACTAATTAATAAGATAGATTGCGGAATCAAACTCTCTGGCAAGACTTCTTAGGCAAAAGGATAGACACCCAGCACTCTAAAATTGTGAAAGACCTTCTTAGAAGAAGTGGTTCTAATGAACCCACTCATACAATTCTGAATTTTTTTTAAAAACTCATTTAATTTCCTCGAACTTTCCAACAGCCAGAATTAGAGAACATTTTGTACCTTTCTTTCTTTTTTTGAAGGCAAAAAAGGGCTGAACTGCTACTCTGACTCTGAAATCTGTTGTTCATCCATGGTCTTCCTTTCTTCAGAAAAAAAAAAATCATGAAAGTCAGAGAGCTTACGAAAATGTCTCAGGGGCACAATTTTCCTAATGCAGAATAATAGATCCTGTCCTATAAATGTGAATGAGGAAATATTTGACAGGCTACGGTCACATTTTCCATCTGTATATGTGGCCTGTGACACTAAGGCCACCCAAAGAGATGAGATGTCATCTAAGAAGGATCAGGTCAGATGATCCAGTGTAAACATTAATGCTGTCCTCTATAAAACCACATCCCCAAACTACCTTTTCCACTCTGAGGAAACTAATTATAGACTATGCTCAAATCTGGCTTTTCCATCACTGAACCAAATACAGTTACGAAGCCCAGAATAGAAACTGTATGATTACTGACACTGTTTTGACTTCAAAATAACCAAGACTATGAAGAATGATACCAGAGGAAAAATTAAAATTCAATTTGTGACTAATGTTCTAGAATCTTTCTGTCTCAATAATTTTAATGATGTTGTTGAAAGGTTTGTGGAATGTAATGTCCAATAAGCCCAATAAAATAAAAATTATTTATAATCCAGATATTGAAGAACTTGAACATGAAATGAAAAAAGGCCTTATTTAGTTATACTCAGTTAAATTCGCATTACAAAAACTCTGCTCACAGTCTAGGCAACATAGCAAGACCTCAACTCCACAAAAAAAAAAAAATCGAAAAATTAGCCAGGTATGGTGGCGTGCACCTATACTTTCAGCTACTTGGGTGGCTGAGGTAGAAAGATCACCTGAGTCCAGAAGTTTGAGGTTACAGTGAGCCCTGATCATTCCACTGCACTCCCACCCAGATAACAGAGTAAGTCCCCAACTAAAAAATAATAATAGGCTGGGCTCAATGGCTCAGCCTATAATCCCAGCACTTTGGGAAGCTGAGGTGAGTGGATTGCCTGAGCCTGCGGGTTCGAGACCTGCCTGGGCAACTTGGCAAGCCCTCGTCTCTACAATAAATAAAAAATTAGCCAGGCATGGTAGAGTGTGCCTGTAGTTCCGGCTACTTGGAAGGCTGGGGTAGAAGGATCACCAGAGCCCAGCAGGTCGACGCTGGAGTGGCCATGAGTGTGCCACAGCACACCAGCCTGGGCGACAGAGGGAGACTCCAACTCAAAAAATAATAACAATAATAATAATAATAATAATAAAATTTTTTTAAAACTCTGCTCTAAGGGTTTACTACAACTAATATTAGAACTAGAAGTCAAAAATCACCCTGATGGTCAGAAACACTGGATTCATCAATAGTGAGAGTTTCTTCCTAAGACCACTGGAATGCCTATGGGCAAGAATTTCTAAGGAACGAATCCTAGAATGGTATGGTTAGAAGAAGTTTTACAAAGCACCTAATGCACAAGCTGTAACACAGTCCTCTCTTCTTTCCACCATACTTATACACTGTGAACAGTATAGCCAAACAATCTGGGATGAAGGTGGCCATTTCCTGGGAGCATAACAGACACCTTTGATCTGGGGGGTTACTAGCACTTCCACACAATAGATGTGAATGAATGCACATACTTTCTTTGGTTTTCCTCTTTTCCACCAAAAGTTTCACTCATTTGACCAATTACACAAATATCCATCACTCCCACCCTCCAGCTACCCTGTTTTTCAAGAAGGTAGATTTAGTGCAAAGAAATACCGTATTCTTTGAGAAAACCAAAAGCGCTGGTCAATTCACCACCAAATACTGCCAGCTACAATTCTGAAACTCTGATAGAATAACCTATACTATAGCTGTCCCTCTTTTCAAATAACATCTGAATTAGAGACACAACAGAGTTGTGTCTCCAACTCAGATTATCATAAAGCCTAACAGCTAACCTCTCAATGAACGTGAATTTGATAGGATCAGGAATTATCTGTTGTATTCACTGATGTATTCCCAGGACCTAGAACAAGTACTTGACACAAAGTACTATATAATTATTTGTTCAATGAATGGTCGTTAATATGAATAGTTGTGTCTTTAAAAAAAAAAAAAAAGTATTACAGGTCGGCCCACATGAAGCTGCTAAATAATGTCTATTGCTTTACTCAAATACTATACTAGATCTTTTACCTGGCCTAACTTCTATTCTCTTCAGTAGCATGTGACTTTATTATTTTGCCAATTTGCATGCCTTGACTCTTCCTCCAACCAAAAAAACAAATCCAGGAAGACTGAACTTCATTTATCTGAATCACATTTAATCCATGGAAAACAAGAAAATTCAGTTTGATGGACAAAATACAAAAGTATCTTCAAGGAATCAAATTCTTAGTAAAAATAGCATATATTTAAACATATAGGTATGTTACATATGACTGTAAAACACTATTAAGATGCAAATACCATAGGCAACTAGATGTGTTTAGATAGAGGATAAAAATAAATAAAAATATTTATTTTTAAAAACCTGCAAAATTCTTTATGTTATAAGGGTAGTATAAAAAGTTTAAGATATATCCTGGGCTACTAACTATTCTTTGCTTTCCCATCCTGCTACTACTCTATATATCTTAGCATAATATTACATTTAATGGAATTCATTCATTGATTCATTTGTTTATAGATTTGCTTTCTTCATAACCATAAACTTTTGAATGAGAACTGGGCTTATGCATCCTTGTAGTCTCAGTATCTAGTAATAAATTTCTATTAATAAATTAGTAATAGAAAGATATAGTTGAACACTAACATATGAGTCACACATAACATCAGTTAGTCAATCAAAGAAGCTGAAAGGTATTTAATAAATTCAAAAGACATTGTACCCCACATCTTTAAAATTAAAAAAAATTCAAAAGATTTCTGTGATAATCCAAGCAATACTGCTTTATAAAAAGAAAATCGAGCAGGGATTAGTCAAAAACAAAACAAAACAAAACTATACCCCTTTTTGAGAAATACTTATTGGAAACACTATCTCTGCTTTATAATGAAAAGCCTAGCATATAATCAATTCAAAAATCGGGAAGTAAAGAATAAAAATCTGTGACTCTTGAATCAGAAGATATTTGTCATAAAATGCTTTTAGAGATCAAGCAGAAGTTAGGTAAACTGCACAAGCATTCTAGACTACTGGGAAGCAAGGAATATCTTGACTACTAAAGAAAGTCCAAGCCAGTGAACTTTCATGACATTCTAAAATGAGTTCTTGTCATGAAATGTCATGTGCTTCATTACATAATCTGAGCTCTTCGTGAGCATGTTATGACTATGGCCAAAGTAAAGGAAAACAGGAGTGTCTCTAAATCCATCACGGACCATGAAGCCAGACAGACTGTATGACAGATGCAATTTTTCTTGGCACCACTTGGGTGTAACTAATTGATGACAATCATATGTCCACACTGGCACATTTCCACAGGGGATGTGTGTGAATATGTCACCACATCTGGATGCTAGGCATGCTGGGGTCCTGCGGCACAAAGACCCACTAAAACCGGAGGCCCAGCAGCTGCACTCAATGAACACCGTGGGAGCTCCACAGAGTGATGAAAGGACTAAATTACCGCAAACTGTAAATACAGATTTATTTCATTAAAATACGAGGTAACTGCTGCAGCCATCTCTTGCTCAAACAGCCTCTTTAAAGAAACAATTTTTTTAATAAGCTAGCATCTACGTATATACATATTCCTTTGTAAGGAAAATTTGCATTTCTCCTATGAAAAGATAACAGTCACATAAAGCAGAATCAAAGTTTCTATAAATTTCTTTAAATTTGAAAAAAAATTCTACACAGAAGTTAGAAGGAAAGAAAAACTATGATAACCTACTGTCATCATGTTAGCAATAGTCCTCTTCTATTTAATTCAAATGTAAGATTTACATAATCTGCTACAAAGCTCATGTTGAAAATTCAACATACTAAGTAAAAAAAAACACTATATACTAATATATAATTTCACCTTTAATATGAAAGACAGACTATAAATAGCTAACTTTTCCTCATTCACAAATAGAGAAACCAGACTGAACAATAATTTTATTCTGATCCTGCATGAAGAGTATTAATAAGTTTATTACATTATTTGAACAAACTATGTCAACAATTATGTGAAGCAATGAAAATCTCTCTCATGAAAAAGATTTCTGTCCTATTTACAAAATTACTTCAATAAAAAAATTTATAACTGAGAAACTATTCATAAACGCAGAATCAAATAACTCTCATAAATCTGAAACCAAATAATTACTTTCCCATACAGAATGATAGAAATCATTCTATAGCAACAGTTTATATTATGTCCTCATAGACAAAATTCTAATTGCAATCAGATCAGAAACTAAAAATTTATTTGTCATATTCCTTTTCTTTTCAGATTACTTTTCCCATCTCCCTTACTTCTTTTAACATTTCCTTTTACGTCCTGCCTTCCTTCAAGCTACTCAGCAGTCTTACGATGCTCTTCAACTCTGCATTCAGCCATCTAACACTAGACTTATTTTCCAAGATGTCTGATTAGCCTAGGCTGATCAATGGGTAACAGAGGTATGTCAAATTAATCATTCTCTTCCCTAAGGATAGCAAAGACATGAAAGCCATCTTTCTCGATTTTATTATGATTGCCATTCATCTCCTAACCATTTATGTGGTGATAGAAGGCATTACTAATACATTAGACTTTTTCACATGTGGGTTGAGTAAAGAAAACAATTTCTTTTCAGGAAAATCATAAGGTTCTTTAACACATCCTTTTTCTTTGTAGGTCTGCAAATGCTCTAAGTAGCAAGACTATAACTAAAAAGAACACACAGTTATATGAAAACAAGTAACTAGAATGGAGACTTCTTATATAAAAATTAAAAAATAAAGTCAATGACATTTTTCCTCATAACTTCAGTTCATCTAAGATTACCACTAAACATGAAAATCGTTCATGTTGCAGAAATGCTGGCGCTACTACAAAAAAAGTATTTTGACTCTATGTAGCTGAAAAACATATAGATTGCAAAAAGGGGTGAGGGAGGAGTGAGAGAAGAAAGGATGGGTGGAAAGGAAGAAATAAAATGCAGCTGACATAATTGCTGACATGAAAATAATTTAGGTAACATCCTGATTTCATCATCTAAGTCTCTTTTACCACTATTAATAGCTGGGACATTCAAGCCAAAGATCAGGATTTTGCATCCAGTCTAACACAGGTAGTCTGACTAGTTCTAGGCACACTGTGTGGCTTATATTCTTATCATCTTCCCCCAGACAAAAGTGTAGGGTTGACATCTAAAAGCAATTTTTATTAACAGACATTAGCAGTTTTATTAACAGACATTAACATCCTAGTGAACAAACTCATTCTATTTAATGAGTTCTCTTGCCTCTAAACTACGGTGTCATGTCAGTGCAACTGCTAGTTGAACCAGTTTCCCCACAAAATAGGCAGCAATTGTCCTACTAGGAATAATTCCAAAGGCTCTCTCCTCTGACTCCTAAGTAACAGCAGAGTTCCAGAATGGGGACCCACAGGTGAGCAGGACAGGTGCAAAGTACAGCTAAAGTCACCAAGTTCTTCGCCCAATGGCCCCATTTACAGGCTCTTTAAACCCTTTACCAGAGGTCATGAAGAATACTGTAAGAACGCAGAGTCTTCAACTTTGTCATTCTGCTTAATATTCTCCTAAGAGCAGTCTAGTGCCCAAATGGCAAGTGGTAGGAACAGGTGCTACTCTAATTCATATTTCAAAAAGTGTATGGCTTTATTTAAACACACACACACACACACACACACACACACACACACACACACACACACACACATATTTTCAGCAATCTTTTCTACCCTGATAGTATGAGAGCTAAATCAGCAAAACAGTATATAGCCCACAGGTTTATTACTGGGTCTCATTCTTCAAAAAAACCTCCTTTGGGGATCTTTTCTTTTTCTTCAGTGTGACCAGAAACCAAGAAGACACAACTTCATGTAGTGCAAATGCTTTGCTTGACCTTCTTTCCCAAAACAAACTGCAGAGAAACAAGACTTCTGTTTTTCTCTATTAACAAATATCCTGGAATTTGAAATAATACAGATTTCTCTTTCTAAAATGAGTCTATATTTAGAGTCAATGCTATCCCAGAAGTAGCAAAAACTAAGTAGTAAAACTGAGACTAGAAGTTTTTTTTTTTGTTTTTCTTTCAGCAACTGAGCTTATTTACCTAGGATTACATATATAAAACACCACTAAGAAAAAGTCATCTTTTATAAAAGAAAAGCTGTCTACAATGAACCCTTGAACAACGTGGGCTCGAAATGCATGAGTCCACTTATCCACAAACCTTCTTCTGCCTCTGCCACCCCTGAGACAGCAAGACCAGCATTTCCTCTTCCTCCTCTTCCTCAGCCTATTCAATGTGAAGATGATGAGGATGAAGACCTCTATGACAATCCACTTCCACTTAATAACTACTAAATATATCTCTTCCTTACGATTTTTGTAATAACATTTAGTGTTCTCTGGCTTACTTCATTATAATATGGTATATAATACCTATAACATACAAAATATGTATTAATCAATAGTTTATGTTATTAGTAAAGCTTCCAGTCAACAGCAGGTTATTTGTAAAGTTTTTGGGGAGTCAAAAGTTTTAAGTGGATTTTTCAACTGTGCAGAAGGTCAGCATCCCTAATTCTTGCTTTGGTTCAAGGGTCAACTGTATTTCCTTTTCTCCACACATACATCTTTATACATGCTGCAAATCAGTCACTGCAAACACTTACCTGACTTTTTTGCCTTGCTCAGTGAGCATCTTTACCAAATCAGCAATGGGATACTGAGCTTTAGCTGCGCAGAGACCATAGCCTGCAAGGAATATTAAGGATACAAAAGAATGTTTTTTATTTTGAAATTTTATGAACTACAACTTCTCTCTTGATCAAAACACGTTTTTATGTCAACATGGGCAATCAGTTAACAGACCCAGGAAAAAAACCAAACTTACGATCTGGACTTTTAAAAATATTGCCCTAAATTTGAAATTCAAAATCTAATAATTACTCTTTAATCTTCTGTAGTGTCTGACACTGCTAGACAACCCCTTCCCACACACGACATACACACTTGGGTGAGCCTCCTTTTCTCTTCTGTTCCCTTCTCCTCTCTTTTATTTTTATTTTTTTTTCCTCTCTCTCTTCTCATGTTTTCAAACTCTCTTCATACTTGGCTCCAATGACATTGCAGTCTCCCCAGGTTACCCTTCTAACCTTGTCATCACTCTTATCTTCCCTTCTAACTTTGTTTCTATTCTTCCTCAAATGCCTTGAATAGTTTTTTTCTCCTTTTGTTTTCCCCCTTAAATGACAAAGTTTCCCACAGGGCTTTAACTTTGCCCATCACAACACTCTCCTTGAAAATCTCAGCTCATTCCATGGCTTCAACAACCATTTAATGATTCCCAATCTGTCTGCAGGCTCAACCTGTCATTTGAGCTCCAGTACCCATCTCCATTGTCCCACTCTCCCATCTCCATCTCAAACTTAACGTCTCCAAAATAGAACTTAAAATTTTCCCCCATGCTCAAAAACATGTACTCCATATTTCTGCTGCTATTACAAGTATAACCAAGAACTTCAGTCACCTACACTATGATTTATCCCTCCATTCTGTCCATTCTACCTGTATGATGAATCTCACATCTGTCCCCTCATGTCTATCTCCATTTTTTCAAATGCCAAGTCTCTACTCAAGTTAATCCCTCTGCAACACCATCCATCCTCTAAGGTCCAAAACAAATACACACTTCCCTACAAACCTTCGTAAGGTTCCTTAGGATAAACTGTCTACACAATTCAGTTTAGCCCTTACTATAGCCCACTCTACATTACTGATCTACCTATCTCCCTTCATCAGTAAATGGAAAACACCCAGAGGGAAAAGATCCTGTCCTCTACATCCGTACACCTTTACACTCCAGCATAGTGTTTCTCAACAGGTAAGACGAATGCTACTTTGGCTGGGACCATTCATTATATGCAAGGGTATCCCGCACATTACAGTACATTTAGTTTATCTGCTTCCACCCACTAATTGAAAGTAGAAGCCTATCTTTGTAACAACTAAAAACTCAAATCCACATGTATCAAATGTCCCTAATGTTGCCCCAATTTCAGAAGTCTTGCATCTTAACATTCAGTTCAGCTATGTTTGTTATTTTTATCTCAGTACATAACCAACCAGTAAACTACCCACTTGTTAAATCAGTAGATTTTCTTTCTAGAAAAATCATATGATAACATGATAGTGTTAAAATCCTAAACAGAGCCGGGCTTGGTGGCTCAGCCTGTAATCCCACGCCTTTGGGAGGCTGAGGTGAGTGGATTGCCTGAGCCCGCGGGTTCGAGACCCGCCTAGGCAAGCGAGACCTCATCTCTACAATAAATCAAAAAATCAGCCGGGCGTGGTAGCGCGCGCCTATAGTTCCAGCTACTTGGAAGGCTGAGGCGGAAGGATCGCCGGAGCCCAGCAGGTCAAGGCTGCGGTGCCCGGGAGCGGCCACTGCACTCCAGTCTGGGCGACAGAGTGAGACTCCAACTCAAAAAAAAAAAAAAAAAAAGAATTCAAGTCTGTTTATACTAAGAGGAAGCAAAGATCTACACTAAAGGACACTATTGGACAAGATGATGACATCGAGGAGACAGTTCAGGGGCGTGAGTGATGCTGTGATGACAGAATAATTCAAAGCGAGAGATACGAGAAAAGAGATGCTTGGTGGATAGTAGAAGTGTTCCTTAATGAGCTGATTCTTCTTCACCTTAAAATATTTTTCTTCCAGGATAAAAGAAAAAAAAAGATTTTGAAGATGCTGGACCTACATATTTTAAGAGCAGTATGTAAATAGTGTTGATATAGCCATAAAACAAGATAAAATCTACATGAAACAAGCACACTCTTAGATTTACTGCGCAGATAGAAGCTTGTTTTCCTTGCACTGATCAGACAGAGGATTAATAGAATCTACCCAAGTATTTAGTCAACAAATAGCATATTAAAAGGTCTGACTGTTTAAAAATTTTTTTTTTGTTTCAAATATGAATTTTTAAATGTATTCAGTATACGCATTTAATTCTGACTCATAAATGGTCAGAGGCAGCATCCCATTCTGTCTGAGTCTTTGCACTTGTATTTCTGAGCAATAACGCAATGCTCAACAATGATATCTGTTGGTGTTCCAAGACAAAGATCCTTTCATGAGTAATTCAAGCACACAAAGTGAATTATTTTTACAATGGGCTAGGATTAATCTTCATGGTATTGCCCTACTTTGCAGATTTAATTATTATTAATCTGGATAAATTTTAATAGTCAAAACATTAATTTAACTCACCAGGTCTCCTGGCTCATTAATCTCAATAGCACTACTTAGGATAAAATGGCTCATCAAACAATGGCTATTTGATCATAAATATGTGGAAATAGAATAGCAGCGGCATTGAAGGCTCATATGATTCACAACATTTTTCATTTCTCAGCATCCTTCATCGTTTATAGCATCAGTCATTGTTGGAAGATTTCCTACTTCCTTAAAAAATAATTATCTGTTCACATGATTTTTATTTTTCACACACACACACACACACACGCACACACACTCTTATAAAGAGTACAAAAATGTTACAAAGAGCTTCACTTTCCTCATCCTGAGAAATATAGACCACTGCCCTGCTTGCTTTAAAAAGTGTTTGAGATGGATGATGCATGATAAGATAAAGTGTAATAATAACATAAGCTGGTATAATTATGGTTATTGTTAAGAGCTACTTTGTTTTCTAATCACAAAGATAAATGTTTCCGTTCAAATAAATTTTTTTTGTATTTCATATACCTAACTGTGTCAAATATTGTGTTTATGTGCTTTAGACACAATTTGCAAACTTCACTATAGGCATCAAGGTTACTGTCATTATTTCTAATTTTCACATGAGGAATTGGAAGAGACCGAGTGACCTGCTCACAGTCAAACAAGTGATGGAACTGAGATTCTTAATCAGATCTTCCTCTAAGGTGCTTGCTAGTTTCACTGTGCTTTCCTGGATTACTTTTTTACTTGAACATCAGTGTTATTCTTATTCATGCAATTGATTCTTATGTAAAAAATGACATCATAATGCACTATTTTTGTTATGAAGTAGGTACTAAAAATAACCACCATTTTGTTTCAGTCTTTATATATGCTAACAGCTGTACATAAATCTTACAAGTTAATGCTTAGAGTAGCATGTGGTCCTGATTTATTGTTTTTGTTCAGTTTTCCTTTGGTGTTACAGATGAGAAAACTGAGTTTCAGAGAACTTAGTAATGTGATACCCAAAATTATACTTACAGCTAACAAAATGTGGCAGAAGTGGACTTCTAATTCTACCCTGTTTGACTCTGAAGCTGCTGCTTTTAATCATCTTATTATACACACGTGTTCCCTAAGCTGAAACGTGCCTTGCAAACATGATGATGAAGATGATGATAGCATGTTTGATTTTTGATCCCTTGCCTTTTGTAATTAGCCATTGACTTTAACTTTTGAAGTGGATATCCCCTCCTTGGTGTGGATTATTTTATCCTGATTCTGCTTTGGCTGTGGTCACACGGCCAGCTCCTGATGGCAGGCTGTTATAGCTCCAGAGAGAGGCAGAACTGGCTGGTAGCTCATTCACAGAGCCAGTGATTTACAATCTGCAGCGGCCCAGAAATGAGAGGATCAGTTGGACTGCAGAGCCTATCGAGACATGTGCAAAACCTACTTTCACAAGTGATTTATGCCACTGGGACAAACAACTGATCATCTTTCCGAGACTACGGTTCAGACATTTTTAGACCAATGAATGATAGTGTCTCAGGGTTTATTCCCATAGCTCACTCTTTCTCTTTCGACATTCTTTCTCTAGTTTTTAGACTCACCAAGGGAAATATCTCTGGCTTCAGATTTATCAAAACAAACAGAACTAGGTAGGAAAGCTAGAGACATCTGTTTTCTATAAATTAAATGGTTCTATTAGAGACCCCTCCAGGACATATGTGACTCACAAAGGCAAGGTATTTTAAGTATGTGAAAGAACATTACTATTTTTTGCTATGGTTTCACTAAGATCTTGGTTTTAAAAATTTGGTTCCTGAATATTGCTTTTTATGTAGATTTACATCTAATTAGATTTACATCTAATTGCCAGCACTCAATAAAATATTGCATGATGCTTACCTCAGTTTTAAAAGAAAAGCACAATGCTCTAATTCTTTATTGAAAGTTGTCAGGAAAGCTTGCAAAAGTTCCTTGATTTTTCTTCAGAAATGTCTGTATCTGAGTGGTAGTAAGAAAGTTTGATACAATGTAATACTTTCATGTAAATTTCAGGAGTTGATTTTTTTTTTGCTCATCTTTGGGTCCAGAATAAGAATTACAATAATATAATGCTTGAATTAGAATATATATATATTCTGAAAATATCAATAATAATATATCAGAAAGTAATTGTGCCCAAAATATACATCTTGACAGCACTGTTGATCTAAAATTAGATTAACCAAATTTAAAACAATACTGACACTAACATAAACTCACTGGCAACCTGGCAATCCATCTCTCTCCTAACACAAGATAGTCACTTTCTCAGATGTGTATGTATGTGATTAACTAGCTTGTGATGGCTAAAGACAGGATGTGTTCTTTAACTGTTATTATCAGTTTTTAAAAATTTTTCTTATTTTGTGGCTTTTCTCTTTTGTTTTTATTAGTAACTGACTTTTTGAGGGGTTGCACTGTGTGCTGACCTCCCCATTTTCTGGGATTATACAGTTCTTATTCCCAAAACGATGTCAGGATGCCTTCGGTTTCATACCTTTTCTATTCCCCTTCCCCCCTTATTTTAATTTCACGCCCTTTATTTCTCCATTTTCTTTTTTCCTTCTCTGCCTAGACTGGCTTTTTATTCTCCATAGGAGTCATGAGATTACACACTTACACTATTGGGATAATACAATAAAAATTCAAGTGTGATGGGGAGTGTGGAATAGAAAGCTGATTATATTTGGATAAAATTTATATATATATATATATGTATATTTAAATCTGGAAAAGACTAACATAGACTATAAAAAAATGTCTCTTACCTGCCTTCCCAGAATTTAAATTTGCCACCATAGTGGTAGATACTTGTATGTTTGTGGGTCTTAGAAATTATCTGGATGGATTTTCACCAATTTGGTACAGATATTTATGTTGGTTTAGGTTCAAATATAGGTTATATACAGTGGTGTGCTGTTAAATGTTTAACAGACAGCTCAGAGGACAAAATGTGCCTCTGTGTATAAATATATGACGTTTAATAAACTTTACTAACGTAAAGGATGTGTAACACTATTTACAAATAATCATAAAAATACAACACGATTTATTGTAAATTCCGTAGAGCTAACTGATTGCCCCAGAATGCTTTTGCTGGTTTTTCTGAACGTCTTGCATTTATAATGAACCTATGGTTGCAATTCCTGAATGAGAGTATTTCCAATATTGATATTGATTGACATTTTCATTTATGTTAACATGTAAGACAAAAAGTAGAACAATAAAGACATGCTGAAACATCAACTAGTTCCTCCATGTAGTAAGCAACTTCTTTGTTGAATTGAATAATAATATTCAGATACTGGGAAAATATCTTTTCAATTTGCCGTGCTATCCACAGTGTACTATAGTGCCCCCTTATCCATGGAGAATGAGTTCCAAGACTCCCAGCTGATGCTTGAACCCACAGTTAGTACTAAACACTATATAAATTGAAATGGTTTAATTTATAAATTAGGGACAACAAGAAATTAACAATAATATAGAATTATAAGAATATACTACAATAAAATTCTGTTACTATGATCTCTTTTTGTTTCAAAAAATATCTTAATATCTTTGGACCTAAGTTGAGTGTGGGTAATTGAAACAATGGAAAGACAAACTATGGTTAATGTGATAAAGGGGGATTATGCTGATATCTCGAGTTAAGACATACTTAAATTTTATCTGCATTGTTAACATTTTTCTCTCATTTATAAAAGTTTAGACCATGCATTCTCAGTGGGGATGATATGGCCCCACAAGAGCAAAAAGTGATTCTTAACGTGAGGCAATAAATTTAAACTTTTTGTTTTTGGGGGTTTTTTGAGTGAGAGCCACTCTGTCGCCCAGACTGGAGGGCTGTGACATGCTCCCGGGCACCCCAGCGTCGACTTGCTTGGCTCCGGTGATCCTTCTGTCTCAGCCTTCCAAGTAACCAGAACTACGGGGGTGAGCTACCATACCCAGCTAATTTTCTTTTTTTAATTTATAGAGTTGAGGTCTCGCCAAGTTGCCCAGGCTGGTCTCAAACTCGCGGGCTCAGGCAATCCACTCGCCTTGGCCTCCCCAAGTGCTGGGATTACAGGCTGAGCCACCAAGAACAGCTTATAAATTTAAACTTTTTATGTATCAAGCACGTGTATAAGTACACTATATAAACAAAAATGTAATCTCTATATGATACAAATATTTCATATAAGAGGATTTAGAAAAAAATACCCAAAATGGCTTTTTAGAGGGATGACAATAAGAAAAAGGCTGAGACACAATTTTTAATACAATCAGCGAAACAAAAAACATCAAGAAATCAAGTTCTGATTTGTAGTGTTTACTGATTTCTGTGGTGTAAATATTCCCATCGTGACCGACTTCAAACTACCAGTGTGATGTCATTCAGTATGGAGTTGGAAATGCAATGTAGTAGTAGCACATACATACAGTATTTCCACTATGCAAGCATAATAGACATAAAAAATCCCCAGCAACATAGAGAAAGGTAAAATGTGATTCAATTAGTGATGAGATCTAAGAATTTTGACATAAACTGTTTAATTGCAATTTTATTTAATTGAGTTTTTATTAAAGACTTTTTAGAAAAACAGCCCACTCGCAAAATTTCTGAAATGTTGACCATTTTCTCTCATGAGCAGTTTGGAGCTGGCTCCTGCAAACCACTGGATGTAAGATTTATTTTGGGACTGCCTTGTAGGCACCTGAAAGAGATAGTTTGTCTTCAGCCCTGTTGAAATGTATGTCTAGGGAGGTATACATTTCTTTTAGCTAACTCAGGCACTATGACATAGATGGGCAAAATGAATAGTGGTTTTAAGTGTGAGCAAAAGTCACGAGGTCAAACTCTTTGACATGCACGTGTTGACTTTTAACTAGGCTGCCTTTTAGCAGAACGTGTAATGTCCTTCAGACTAGTGAGTGGCAGATGCTGATGTGAGTATGTGTCTGTGTCTGTATTTCAAAACACACAATTATCCTGAAACTGGAATTGTTTTATTGCTTAAGATTATTTCTAGATATTTTAAATGATTGCATATTATTCTATTATATCACTATACAAAAATTTAATAATCTGGCTATTATTAATGTTTTTCTTTTACACTGTTATACATAATGCTACCATAAATATTTTGTCCATTGTTTTTTAACTGGTACATACTTCTAGAATTGCACTTACTGAGTGAAAGCCTATGAATTCATTGATAACTTGATACTTGATGGTAAATTACTTTCCAGTAAATTATCAATTAATACTCTCCATCATAGGATAGAAAATTTTTATTTCACTGAACATTTTTAAAAACATATTGTCATAAGATAATTATAGTATCTCATGACTGACCCAGTAGTAAACTTAAAAGTGAAATTTGGATATGCTATTTAGAGACAATTGAGTTATACCGAACAATAAAACTACATGAAAGGTCATGAAAACCACAGTTCTTCATACTATTGTCTTTCATAAATAATATATTTAAGGGTTAATTGATGGATTACTGAAAAGTTTCATTTCTTTATGTTTGAACTATTTAGGTCCTTTTTATCACATGAGCTGGAAATATGTTATTTGCAAATCACTGGATTCATTCCTTTGCACAAAATTCCTTCTGACAGAATAGAAAGCATCCTGCTTATTACAGTCTTAAACTAACATTATTCTTATGATAGTGACAATAGAGAAGAAGATTCCGTCAGGGTCTGTGTTTCAATAAAAAAATGTGTCATCTCAAGAAACTAGATAGACATTTTAAATCTACTGCATATGAGGTTATATAAAAATAACATGTGAATGCAAAGACCTTTACTGTATTCTTATAAAAAGTTATACATATATTTGATTGCTTCTGATAAGGCTTTTTACATGCAGATTTATGCATAAAAGCATCTTCATTCTCAAAGTCTTACATATTTTATTTCTCTTTATTTTTGAAACTAAAACAATTATTAAGTTTCAGGAGCTTTGTTGGCTGGTACATCAGAACTTAGACGAGGAGGCATTTCGTCTTTAATTAGGGGTGTTATAACATAGACTAACATTTTTTTAAATGATAAAGGGCATATATTATTTAAGCTGTTGTTTGCAGCATTAAAATCAGCATAAATGTGGACGTGTCTTCATAATCAGAATGTGCATCATTTGGAAGTATTGGCTTAAAACATGAAAATAGTCACTTTTTACTAAGGTGAATGTTCTATGATAAACAATACTACTCTTTTGACCAGGACAGTTGTGGATGGATTGTGAAGCTGACCTTATGTTTGGATTAACTTTTTTTTTTTTTGAGTTGGAGTCTCACTCCATCGCCCAGGCTGGAAAGCAGTGGCACACTCACAGCCACCCCAACATTGACCTGCTGGGCTCCAGCTAACCTTCGGTCTCAGCCTTCCAAGTAGCTGGAACTACAGGCATGCACTACCATGCCTGGCTAATTTTTTATTTATTGTAGAAATGAGGTCTTGTCCAGTTACCAGGGCTGGTCTCGAACCCACAGGCTCAGGCAATCCACTTGCCTCGGTCTTGCAAAGTGCTGGGATTACAGGCTGAGCTACTGAGCCCAGCCAAATTAATCTTAAACACTCATGTCTACTTAACATCCCATGCTCTTAGGGGACTGAATCTTGAGTAGGGTTGAGAGGAGTTCCCCACGCTGGATGTGCTGTTTACTATAGAGACTTTCACTGCTCGAGAATCCATCAAAGATTTATTTTAGGGTCTGTTTCCATGGGGCTTTAGAGTCAGCATGATGTTGAGTAGACAACCTGGACTTATGCTTCTTCTAAAACAACTGGGTTCAAATTCCAACTCTACTGACTGGCTATGTGGCTTTAAGAAGTCCCTTAACTTTTCAGTTTCATTTCCTCGAAGATATTGCTTAAGGATCTGCTAATGCATTTGACAAATGTATTTTTGAGCTCTGTATTGGTCAGGTTTCTTTACAGAAACAGAACAAATCGGGTGGATAGAAAGAGAGAGAGAGAGAGATTTAGGGAATCAGCTCACATGCTTGTGGTGGCTGGCAAGTCCAAAATCTGCAAGGGAGACCTGCAGGCTTGTGACCCCGGGATGAGATGATGTGGCAGCTCAAGTCAAAAGGTGGTCTGCTGGTAGGTTTCCTTCCGCCTTGAAAAAGGTCAGTTTTTTTCTTTTCAAACTTTCAACAAATTGGATGAGGGCCGCCAAAATGTGGAAGGTAATCTGCTTTCCTCAAAGTCTGCTGATTTAAACACAAACCTGATCTTTAAAAATGCCTTCACAACAACATCTAGACCTGAGTTTCACCAAACATCAGTACCAAGATCTA
Organism: Tarsius wallacei; assembly: GCA_963574415.1. Classification (NCBI taxonomy): domain Eukaryota; kingdom Metazoa; phylum Chordata; class Mammalia; order Primates; family Tarsiidae; genus Tarsius; species Tarsius wallacei. Next base: position 37,143 of record CAUYQG010071965.1, on the reverse strand, counting down.
ATCAAGTTGATATAAAATTAATCATCTCAACTTCTTTGAATTGGGTACTATTCCAAGTGCTGGGGGTTGATCAGTCAACAAAACGAGTTCCGCATTTTTGTGGAGCTTACTTTCTGCCAGGTGGAGAGAGACGATCAATAGTAGAAATAATAAATAAGTGAATTCAGTGTTAAGATACGATGTGAGAAACTTTACGGAAAAATGGGTAGTGTGGAGGCAGGTAGGGAATATGGAGTGTAACAGAAGAAACTGATATGAGAAAAAACAGGAAAGGGGAATGGGAGTAGCTTTTGGGTATCTAGGGAAAGAGTATTTCAGGCAAATTCTGACCTAAGTGTGTTAACTTATATAAAACTCCTTGAGTAGAGCACCTAGCGTAAAGTAGGTGGTCATTAAATGTGACCATTTCTATGTTCTGGAGAGATTTTAAATGAACTTAGTAGCGCTTAGAGCAAATGAACAAATCAATGCAAGAAGGGAAAATGTCTCACTCAAATTCAAAATTCTGCTGGTGACAAGAGTCTTATCTTGTGTGTCTGTCCCTTGACTTCTATAATCCCATTTTGGCCATTCAACCATAGATCTTATAATGCAAATTCTAGAACTAGGTAACACATTTGGATTTTAATATGAAACTTAATACAAGTTGACATGAATATAGGAATTCAAAGACTGAGATTGACAGGAAGAGAAGAAAGCCTAACTAGGGAGTGATAGGATATCTCCAATTCCCTCCATATGGCTGTTCGCAGATCATTTGGGAAGCCAAGACAGAAGTGAAAGTTTATTTCTCTTTTTCTTTCTTGAGTAAAATGTAACTGATAGAATCTACCAGTCAATACTCTATAACATGAGAGTGATACCTGTTTGTAAGTAAATATTCACTGAAGCAGTCTTTCCCCAATTTCAATCAGGAACATGCTAGGCTTCTTTTAGGTTTTTTTTTTCCTTTTCCACCTAACATTTGGAAGTTCCCTCAGCTACAGGCTGTGTTATACAAATAACCCCATGGCGGTCCCTACTCTGCTGATTAATCAAGGGCAATGCCAGTCAGCCTCTGCCCGGATGGTATTCTGTCTCACCGCTGGGTCGTAATATACTATAAATAATGCTTGCTGTTTGGAAAGCTGGATTGAAGAATGCAAAAGGCATTTTTCAGGTTTATGAACATCAATTAATATTCACCCATCTGTCTCTCTGTACTTCCTGCTTTTCCACTTATGCAAATAAGACTGTCAATTAGTCTGGAGGCTGGCAGGCCATTAAAGAGACCTTTGTTGGAATATGTTTGCAATGCATAGGCTTTTTGTTTTCTTTTCTTAGGAAAGATCTTTATGAAACTGACTCTAAAGTACGAAAATATAACCTTTAGTTATATCAGAGTTGGTCTTTGCATCTACAGCAGAGATGAAATGCTCTGGGTGGGACATATTTGAGATGGAATCTGGGTAAACTTCAAACTCAAAGTAGAAACAGGATAGCTTTGAGTTGAAAGTCAGACATGGGATCCAGGGATCTGCATGAAAAGTATGACTCAGTATTCTTATTAAATTATCTGATTAATATTATTTAAAAATGCACATCAACTCATTGAGAATGAATAAGCTTGTTGACCTCTTGCTGTATAATTTCCACATCAAGTCCCTTGATATCTGTGACCTATTAGTTTTATAAGCGTGCCATTATTATTATTCAATTAAAGTTCTAGGTGTCTTGGGGAGACAGGAGGAAAAGATGGTAATTAGATTTAATACATGGCCCTTTCATTGTTATTATCAAGCAGCATCTCTGTTTAATTTTGTCAGTTAACATTTTCATAGAACATATGCTTCAACATGAATGAGCGTTTATACTTTGACATGATTTGCTACAATATCTTTGGCATATGTGTATTACCTAACGATATTACAGCCTGCAATTATGTAATGCAATAGATTTAAATGCTTCTTTCAGTTCCTTTTCTCCTCATACATTTTTACTTTTTTTCTTCTGATATTACTTCTCTTAATTCCTGGTACTTAATTTACCAGCTGAGGCCATATTCTGTCATTAGGGCTTTCTACACTACTGATTACAAAGTAGAGATTCTCACCTGGAGAAATTGACAAGCATCCCAATTCTCCCAGAAGGGAGCACACAGGCCTCGCATTTCTTAAACATGGTTTCATCAATTGTTGACTCTGCTTCCAGAGTGTGAATTTACCCTTTGTACCCATATACCCGAAAATCAATCTGTTCATAAACTCTGTGGAAACATTTGTTTTAGGCCCTAGAGTTGGACTTGCAGATAAAACATCTCTGTCTCTTTCTGAATGCAACACAGCAAATGTATTACAGTACCTCCTCCCTGTACCTGCGTGGCAGGGGAAAAGGTGAAGGGTTCATTCCATTTGTGCAACTCCTGGTTGTCTCAGATTCAGTCAAGATGATATTGCAGTTGCCATGAGAATAGCCAGGGCTCTCTCAGAGTGTTGTTTCAGGCCAGGGTGTTAACCAAACGATGTCCTCCTCTGAATGTATCATAAGCACCATTTCTTGTCTAATGACAGGTAATGATGGAAGGAACGAGCTGCTTTGATTGGGACAAACATGATTTAAGAACTAGATATTCACTCCACCTACATGAGGTGTGGGAGGAGCACTTGATTTGGTCAGTCATTGTTGTGGTTCCAGAAATTTTTTCTGTCAATTTTCAGCTTGTGATTTTGTGCAGGGAATTTATCTCTGAGTTTCAGCTCCTGTGGCAGGCAGGGAATACACGTACTCACGCATACATGCAGTCCACCCACATTCACGTCTCTTGTTCCATAGGGTTGTGGTAAAATGCAGATGACAACTAACACGAGAGTACTTTGTAAAACACAAAACACCATAAGTTAATTTACCATTAATCCTCACCATTGCGTGATGTGACCTTCTTGTCCTTTCTGGAGGGTGTCAGACATGGGTTTTCCCACTTACAGTGCTCTTTGCTCTGGTGATCTTTTGCTAGGGTTGCCATAACAAAGCACCCCTATCTGGCTGCCTTACACAGTAGAAGTTTCTTGTCTTACACTTCTGGAGGCCAGAAGTCTCAGGTAGTCAGGATGATTGATTCCTGAGGGCTGTGAGGGAAGGATCTACCCAGGTCTCTCTCCTTGACTTATAGATGACCATCTTCTCTCTGTGCCTACTCTGGTGTCTTCCCTCTATGTGTATCTGTCTCTGTGTCCAAACTTGTGCTTTTTTTGTAATGGCAACAGTCATATTGGATTAGGGACCATTTGGCATGATCATCTTTGTAAAGACTCTCTCTCCAAATGAGGTACTAGGTGTTAGGGCACCAACATAACTTTGGTAGGAAAGGACACTCCAACTCATAACGGTCCCCCAAATGCTACTTGGCCTCCTCACTTCTTCAGGGTCTTTGCTCTGCAGTGACACTCTGGCCATGCCATTTAATGATGCACCCGCATTCCCAGACCCATATCAGCTCACCTTCCTTCTCTCCTGCTTTGAGTCAGTCAATAGATTTACTGCCACTGACATACTATTCATTTCACGGACTCCTCTCGTTGATTGTCTGACTTGTTCCATTGAATTAAAAGCCTCATGAGAATAGGACATTGATCTGTTTTGTTCAGTGCTATCTCCCCAGTCTCTAGAACAGTCCCTGGCTCATAGTAGATGCTCAACAAATGTTTGCTGAATTCTGCCATATGTTCTATATATTCTCTGGCCTTTGTGAAAATTGTACAGAAGATGAAATTGTAGCCAGCCCCTGCTCTCTGGGAAGTCTCAATTTGATCTTTATCATCGTCCCTCTCTAACTGAACAGGCGAAAGCACCTCAAATATCTGTAAAGCCTCGATTGAACTGCCAATAGCTGAACAGTGTTCTATATCTCATAGTGTGTTCCCGTTTGCTGTGTTATTCAGGTACAATTCTCAGCTGTGAAGGCAGAGACAACAAGGATGCCAGGCCACTATACGTTTCTTCTTTTTTTTAAAGCACCATGAGGCTTTTCATATTGGCAGTGTCAAAGGGGGAGAATGACATTTAGGGGATCAGACACCAGGTGGTGGTAAAAGGATACAGGGCATTTCTTAGCTCTAATATATTCATTTGGAGAACTAGAAAGTCTCTCAATACACCGCTTGTAAGCCTTGAACACTCCACTGGATTCACTTAGCAACAGAACTCGTTAAAATAATTATGTTTCTCTACCCAAAATTTGGCTTCAAGATCACTTTTAGTACTTTTAGCCTTTCAGTGCCATGATTTAAGAAAAAAATAAAAAGTGCTGGGTTTTTTTTTTTTCCCCTCAGCTCTTCACCAGCAAATGAAGCTCATAAAGGTGCCAGTGACAAAATGCATCAGTTATCTGGTACTCTCAGCTGAATATAGCTGCTGTTATTGTTGGCTGATTTGCCTCTGGGGAAAAGACATTACAGAAAGGACTAAATCCACATATAGCGTTGCTGTAATAAAGCAACTTTTAGCCAAAAATCAACTTTAGGAACACTGTGTTAAGGCTGGAAGCTAATTTACAAGGAAGCCTGTGCAAAATCTATTATTTCAATGCTATCTATCTGTAACGGACTCGAGCACTGCCAAGGCTAGGTGTGAATTCATACTACTGTCATTCTCTGGTACAGATTGCATTGTTTGCCTTGCAGCTGAGCTACTCTCTGTGTGATGTTAGTCAAGTCCCTGACTCTCTAAACTTCTGTTTTTTTCTATCTTTAAAATGGAGTTAGTTATATCCTTTCCAGACATACGTAGGAAGGTTAAATTAAATTACTTGGAGAGAAAGCAAAGGTGGTTTTATTTCTGCTATTCTTGTTATCAGTGCCTTAAATCTGCCATTTCCTTATCCTCATATGATGATTGATCTCTCCACCTCAGCACACATGCATGGCAAACACTTATTTCTGTAGGTTGGGTGACCGTGAACAAATTAGTTGAGTTCTCTGTGACTCAGTTTCTCGTCTGCAAATTTGGAGATCAATGGCGATGAGGACAATGATAAAAATCTAACTTTGGAATGCCTCTACGTATAAAGTACTGTGCTCGATGACATTAAAACAATGTGAAATTGGTAGTTTTGTGACCCTATGTATAATGAAACTGAATCTCAAAGGCTAAGTAGTTTGAACACAGTAATACAGAAAATGTGGGAAATCTGTTAAGTACCTAATATCATATTTGGTAGAGATTCAGGAGATAGTTATTGTTGCAATTACTAATATCATCAACATCGTGACCCTTGCCTTCATGTCATCCATAAACTCCTATACCAATATATGAGCTCTATGAGAACAGGCAAGTTTATTTTATTTTTTTTGAGTTGGAGTCTCATTCTGTCACCCAGACTGGAGTGCAGTGGCCCCTCCCGGCCACTGCAGCCTCGATTTGCTGAGCTCCGGCGATCCTTCCGCCTCAGCCTTCCAAGTAGCTGGAACTACAGGCACACTACCACACCCGGCTACTTTTTGATTTATTGTAGAGATGAGGTCTCACCAAGTTGCCCAGGCGGGTCTCGAACCGGCGGGCTCAGGAAATCCACTCACCTCAGCCTTCCAAAGCACGAGATTACAGGCTGAGCCACCGAGCCCGGCTGGCAAGTCTATTTTTTATTGTTATTAACTAGAATGCTGCATAGACATGCAATAAGTGCATATAAAAGGAAGGAAGGAAGGAAAGAAGGAAGGAAGGGAAAGAAAAAGAAAAAGAAAAGAAATGGGGAGGGAGGAAAGGCAAGAAGCAAGTAAGGGAGGAAGGAAAGAAGGAAGGAAATGTACACATGCTGCTTCCCTTTATATTTGCCATCACCTCTCTGACCTGTTGACAATTTCAGTAATGCTATTAGTGTGGAATGTGCCAGGCCTATTAACACCCATGGTTGGTAATATTCCATTTTTCAGCATGCCTGTACAGATGAATGCAACAAGACAAGCTGCTCTAATTTTTAATGACTGCCAAAGCTCCCAATGCAAAGCTTCAGCCAACAAGCACCTGGAAGAACCCTGAAATTCTTTGACAATATTATGTTAACCAAGGCTCTCTATATAAAGTCCAAAGAGCTATTTACATAAAAGCATCCCTCGCCCTATTATTAGGCAATATTGTGGTGAAAGTGGAAGAAGAACCATTGTTTTTTTCCTGTGTATCCTTGTTTATATCCAATGTGTGTCTCTGACTGTTCTAACACAACAGTGGGGTCTTCCTGCTGCTACATTCCTGAAAGAGTAGGCTAAAACATGCTTATTTAAAATATGCTTGACTGAATTGCAAAACCTCTGTTCCCTTAACCTATACTTTCTCCCTCCAGCTATCAATTTCCTGCCCTTTTATGCCCCCATTATAAGCCTGTGAATATGGAAAATGAATTGGATTTTAAAAAATAGAATGGACATTCAATAAAAACACACATTTTTATAAAGTGACAAAGAAATGCTTGGAAATAATGGAGGAACAGTTGGGCTTTTCTTTATTATTTTAATTTGTTTATTCAGTTATTTATTCCCACCACCTTTTCACAACATGCATTGACTGCGCACTGTGCCAAGCACTGTACTTAAATAACTTGTGGTCTGGTCTGGGGGAGAAAGAGCAGATATGCAAATACATATGGATATATTTATAGGATGCTGTGAAAACACGGGAGAGAAAATTAACCTTTCTTTGTTTGGGAAACTATGGGAGGCTTCAGAGGCGAGGTGGGTCTTGGAAGCCAGAAGGGTATTCAAAGAAAAGGGAAAGAGCATTCTAAGGCGTGCAAATGGCTTGAAATATTATTAAACACAGAGCACAAAAGGAAGTATGGAAGATAAATTGGTTAGGAAGTAAAGCCCGTCCATGAGCACAGAGAACAAATTGACAAATGTTGGATTGTTTTTAAATTTTGTTATGCACTAACCCTCTAAAAAAAACAAAGATAAAGAATAGAAAAATGAAAAAGTAAATGATCTTTCCAAATAAATTAAATTAAAATACAGATTTAATACAAGACGTGAGCACACAAGAAATCGTTCCTTGAAATCCGAATTTATGCATACTTCAACATGAAAACAAACAATGATGTCTGAGTAACAAACTGATGAATCTTCTTCTGGTGGTATTTGGTGATTCTGTAACACGAAGAGAATTTACATGTCTAATGTGACAAAGAAGAAATGTGACTCCCAAAGACGTATAATGTCAAATGTATTTCATTGTAGCCTATTTGTTTGAAAAGTCATGAGCCATATTTGGGTTGAATTTACATAGTTGTAAGGGGCTATTGCCTGTCCTTGTTGGGGAGCTTTGTAATAAATGAAGCAAGTGCAGAGAATCTATGAAGAAACCACGTGTGGTCAATCACTTGCAAGCACGTGGCACAAAGGAAAAGAATAGTGGCCCCGAATGAAAAGGGAGTCAGCATACATGCAGCCATCTTGGATTTCTGCTTCTTTTACTAAAGCAGTTACTCTTACATCCCAATGTTCTTAGCCTCATATAACCAAGATTTATTCTCACCTGTATCTTTACAGAAAACTCTGACTACCCCATTGTCAGAGATCTCACATCTCATTGACTTTTCTTCTGGATGAGCATTGGTGTCGTTTGGTTTGCAGAACACAGAACAGTAATTGCTTCAGAAAAGTTTAAATATTGTGACATTTAGTTTAGCCTCATATAGAACAACAGACATTTTTAAAACCATCTCTTTCAGGAAAGGTAGCACGGCAAAGTTTGCTTAAGAAAAGGGCATAAGCTTGGGGTTAGCAGGCAACAAGGTCTTTCCTTTCTCTATCACGTGTCTATATAAAGACACAGAGAGCAATTCTTCCTCAGAAAACTCTCTGATGACCGTCAGTACTGGTGATGGAAGGCAGAAGGACAAGGAAATACATAAATAAAGGACTCCAGGAACTTTTCTTCTCATGTTTTATGGTAAACACACCTACCTATTTATATACAAAATGGTAGTCCTCAGACCGATCACGGCTGGCAAGATTCCTTTCAAAACTACTTAAGAGAGAGTCATAACTTTGTGTCAAACCCAAGACCATAGTCTGTCTTAAAATCTCTAACTCATTCCTCTATTTTCTCTCTTCCTTATAGTTGCTCTTGCTTTGGCCTAATTAGAATGTGGACTCCCTTTAAAAAAACTCTATATTATCTTCTTCTAAATAAATATTTTATGCTTGTTTGCCATCAAATTGCCTTTTCAGGAAACTCTCTGCTATACTCTTTGTTCAGAATTAGTAGATATTAGAAACCAGTGAGAATGTATTTCAAATTCAGCGAATGGTTTCTGAGTGTCTGCGTGATGGCTATCTTTCATGAGAAGGCAAACACAGGAATTATAAAACAGTGGCTTTCAAGGAGTGTACTTCTTGGCAGGCATATAGTTTGGTACAGCAAAAGCATAAAAAGAACTTTAATTCAAGGAAAAGACACAATCAGTCAGTCTACAAACTGTCTACTTTGGCCTTTGCAGTGTTGACACTCATAGTATTTTTGCTGTAAATCTTACAATTTATCCACATTAATAATTTCTAGATTTTTCCTTAAAAATGCAGACTCTTGACTATTCTTAAAAACTGGAAGCTCTAACAATATTGGGTAGTCTTTCAGAATGGGAATGAGAAGGCAATGCTCACATTGCCATCTTACTATTTCCTCAAATATCTTCCTGACATCGTGGCCAGGTGCCAATTACCATTCATTATTATGGTGCCCCCTTTTGCCCATTAACCCTAGGCCATATGATTTTTACATGTCACTTGACTGGCCGACTAAAAACTGGCGGTTGCAACTCCTTGTATAGAGCAGACAGTGGATTGATGAGGTCACATCCAACAGGTGCCCGAGTCATCAAGAAAGCTTCTCAGTGAAGGAAAGTCTTGAACTGACCCCTGAAAGAAGGGAAGGTCACTTCAAGTGAACTGGGATGTGCCCAGGAGCATCCATGGTCTCTCAGCCTTAGTAAGGTACAGTTGTATGCAGAAGATAGTGGCAAGCTTGACAGGGAAGGATGGGGCAAAACCAGCGGAAATTCATGTGTGACTGGCCTGCAAGTTTTGATTTTATCCTGGAGGTCACAAAAGAGATTAAGACGATGTTTTCAGATCAATATGGTGACCATGGTATACCAGATATTCCATCATCAGGAATTACAATGTGCCTGATATTCTATAAATCAGCACAGCACTTCTGAAGCTAATAGAATATTTTGTTTGAAACAATCTAGAAATCTGTATGCCAAAACAGATAAACATAAAATAAAAGTAACAAATGTATAAATCACAATGATCAGTTTACACGTATATCTTAGCTCATAACCACGCACAAAATTCTCAACAACAAAGAATAAAACGGCAATAAAAAGTGGAAAATATGAATTGTCTGTTGTATCACCATATATATGGGAGAGAGACAAAGAAAAGAGTTTGAATAGTTGTGTGAGGTCTGGAGAACAAGTCTTGGCCCATACATTTAGACTGTGAACCCGAGACACCCATATCCTTGAAGGAATGAATGAGATTAGATCTAGCCACTGGCCAAAAGTTTGTCGGTTAGAGGGTAAGAGTGAGAGAGTGGGACAATAAAAAAGAGAAAGAGAGAAAGTTTTCCCTGTGAGCACATACATGCCCTGCTCCTGGGACACTTACAAGCTAAGAAAGTATTATAAAATGGGGCCCGGTTGTTATTACCTCTGTTGGAAACAAAGAACCCACAATCTGAGCTTTTAAAAGATCTCTGTAGATAAAAAGCAATGTAAGGTACACCCACAATCTAAAAATATAAATCATAGTAAGATGAAATGTCTTCAGACCCACAAGGCAGCAGTGCCAGAGCTTTGAGGACTTCAACTAACAGACATTTCTGAATAGAGACTGGAGAAACACCATGTTTAAGAAGATTAGCATATTCTAAAAGCCAATCATAAAATCACATGAAAAATTGTGGTGCTCTCTCATTTTAAAGACCACACCCCTCATTTTTATATTGGAGGGAGTAGACAGTAAAATATTTTCTCATGGTCATGCTGTGTTTTAAGTTCAAGAACAGAATGTAGAATTTAAGTTTCTGACTCTAACACCACACAGGTCTGTGTTAGGGCAGTCATATAAAGAAATGTGGGACGGAAGAAAAACCAGGAAAGGAAAGTGGCATTCATGTCATTTGGTGATTCTTTGGGCATAGTAGAGAAGGAGTCGAATATCAATCATCACAAAAAACAAGGTAGAGGATTTAGGGTTGTGGCAGCCAGTTCTGTTTCTGGAAGGAGGGAAGTGATGTCAGAGAAAATTGCAGGGTTGGTGTTCCTATCTGTAGCGTCCTTGGCTTTTATATATTTAACCAACATTTACTAAGCAGCGATCACAGGCAAAACATCAAGGTTAGGCAGTGTCAGAGATACAGAGATGATTGGGTGAGTCATGGTCTATCATTTAGGAAATATGCAATTTAGTGACGGGGATAAATAGTTGCACAAATAACCAGGGGCGTTAACCACAGAGGCTGGAGAACAGGGAGCAGTACAGGCTGGGGCTGCAGCCAGCCAACCTTTCATCCCAACAGAACACCAAGACTGTGATGGAGACAGGCAGTTCTCACACAGGCCAGAGACGGTGTTGGTGTTCAGTTAAGGATGACACATGAGATCTGAATTTCTACAATTGGACTTGCTCATTTTTTCCCAATCTGAAATTACAGAAAAGACAGCTTTTTACCACCTTTTATGAAAGGGCCCACGTATGAAAAACAGACAAAGGATTCACCCACAAAGCTAACCTTAGATTATAAATTTCTGATGTTCTGCAAAACTAGTCAATATTGACATTTATAAAAGTTATTGTGTGTTTTATTTCTGTGAGCATTGAAGGATCCTTTCAAAAATGCTTCCTAGTTAAAGCCTGTAATAAAGTGGTTGATTTTCCCCTCTTGCCTACAGGTACTATTATGAGGGCATAAGTATTAGAAACAATGTTGCAAAGTCACAATCAACCCTTCTGGGCATGACTTCTGGTTTAGTTGCTTGAGCACACATGCCCTTTATAGCAGATTATGTGCTTTATCATAGAAGAAAGATTCTTTGGGAAGAACATGTTCTAGAGAAAAGAAAACTAAAAGCTGGAACTCTTTAAGCCTATTTATGCTGAAAACCCTATGATAGAAGCTCAAATGTTGGGTGCTAGATGAACAAGAAGTAGAGAAAACTCTACATACACTTGCTATTATTCTTTCCTAAATAGTAAGACTTGAAATTGTCAAACTGAATTTAGAAGGAATACTCTTTCCTAACCCAAATTTCAGAACTCTGTGGGTGGGGGTGTCAGGGCAGTGGGGAGCACTCGTTGACTTTCATCCCCATTCAGGTCTTCCTACAATTTATAAAATATTTGGTCGGGATCTACAATACTCCTGACAAAGAAGGAGCTTTATAGAAGCCCTTTGAAACAGAATACCTGGCTGTTAGGGTTTAGAAAATAAAAAACCAGAGGTGAAGTTGGCAGGTTATGTAGGGGGAAAACAGACAGACCTGACAGTTTATTTTTAAGCATTTCAAACTTTGGCGGATCAATTTTCTAAAAGGGTTTCCTTCTGATTGTTCTTTTGAAAGCAAGAACTGCCAAGGCTACAACAGAAAGTTGACACCTATTCAGTTCAGCACTTAGAAGGAGCTAAGAGGGAAAAGAAAGACTTTCAATTCTTGTCCTTTCTATTTATCGTGGCGTTCAAAGCACTGAATAGGAGAGTTGGTGCTGAAAATCGTTTGCCATTATATCTACTGCAAAATCTCAATGAGTTCCAATGAGCAGGGAGAGTCAGGAAGCAAAAGTTTTTCCAACTTTAGGAGTTGGAAGGTGCATTCTCACGGCAAACTGAACTGAAGTATCTGATTTGGGCCTACATCTGCCTAATAAAAAACATATAATTGTTAGGTCACCTCTATACTATAATTCTACTATTGCATATAATACACAACACACACACACACACTCACTTGTACTTATACATATTCACTTGTATGTAAATATATGTATGCATGAGAGAGAGAGAAAATAGATTACACCTTTTCTCTTATTTTACTGGAACAAAGTCTGGGAAGTATTGCTAGCTACCAGCCTAATGAAACTACTTCCCCATGAGAATCACTTACTGTTTCATTCATCTGCTTGTCATAAGCCCTCATCCTTACTTAAATTATGTGTTCTTTATTTGTTTGTTCACTTGCTTAAGTATATGTCTATGTTCTCTACAAGATGAAAAGCTAGTGAAAGTGCATATGATCTATCTTGATATTCTGACTAGAGTGTCCTGCATGACACGTTGTAGGTGGTTATATACTCAGTAAACATTTAATGAACTTGACTTTTGCAGCCATCCTCATCTTTTTTTGTGCCTTTTTGCCTATTCAGATTGCGCACACACATAGAGCACGATACTAAAGTAAGGATGGGGATTTTCAAAAACGGAGGAAAGAATGGAGTTTCCAACTTATTTTACCAACATTTATTGAACAGAGGCTATGCTCCACTCTGAAGATATACAGATAAATGAGACAATCTATACCCTTTAGGAGTCTAGCAGATAAAAAAGAGACAGAAATAGCTGATGCTGTAAGCATATGGGAAGAAATCGATATAGGTTACTGAGCATAAACGAGATAATTTTCCATGTCCAAACAACACTAGACAAACGAGACATTAAGATGGTGAGGCACGTGAGAGGGATAATTTGCTTTGGTCTGAAAGTCAATGCTAAATGCGAAAGCATCTGTGAGTCTTGATGAATGACTCACTGCTGAAGGCGCTGGTTAATTTGTGTCACATTAGCAGCATCATGTTTATCAATATGACCCTTGAAAAATAACTTTATTACAATTTGGTTGGCAAAGCTTACGCTTGTCTCAGGCAGGGGACTGAGTATTTGTGTCGGTACAAAGAGTTTGACTAAAATAATGAGCACTACTGATTAAAGATACACCCAGAGTGAGGAACGTGGTAGTTCTCAGACTGGCTTCCTGTTAGAATCACCTGGAGAGTATTAAAAAGATTTCCCACCCTCACCCCTGGCCAGTTTACTCAGTCTCTGGGATGGGACCCAGATTTGTATAAGCCTCGCGATGATTCCAATGCATAGCCAAGTTTGAGAAGCATTAGGTAAAAGCAGTGTTGCTCAAAATGTGAGAAGCTGCAGGTCACCTGGAGACCTTGCTGAAAGGCAGATTCTTATTCTCAGAGTCTAAGATTTTGCTTTAACAGACTCTTAGGTGATGACAATGCTAGAGACACTGAAAAGCTTCAAAACTTCCCATTTGCTAGCTTTCACTCTATACCTAAACTCTTGAAGATAAGGTGGGTTGAATGGTCATGTGACTATTACACAGTAGCTTTCCTTTTTTTTCTTTGCCACAGAATTAATCTATAGAACATCTAATATATAACATGGGATTTTTGAGATTTGGCATTGGGAGCTGAGGTAGAGGCCAAACTTCCTGCATGTAGAAAAGAAATTGTTACGAGTTTTTGAGCATACAGTCTTTGTGAAAATGCATCTGTAAGTTGGCTTTGTTCTGGAAGTTTGCCTGCCTCTTATAAGCAACAATTGTCTCCCACAACTCCCACGAAACCTGGGATAGAGTATTGTGGAGGGGTAACAATTGTGGCCTCAGGAGTCAGACTACTGGAGTTCAAATTCTGCCTTAAGACCTTTCTTGACAAGAATACCCAGCTTCTCTCATCTTCTCTACAATAGGGATAAAAACCATGTGATGGTTTTGAGTATTGAATGAGGTGGCATTTACACAGCACTGAGAATAGAGCACAGCTCTCGGTAACCCTGGATGGAATCGATCACAGTCTCACTTTCCTCAGAGAGACAGAATCTAAAAAGAAATGTCCCAGTCCTTCACAAACTGGGTGGCCATTTTGAGAATTAAAAGATATAGTCCTTCTTTATGAGTGAAGGTCATAGATTTCCTCATGTCCATTAAACTCCTTAGGGTCAATATTTGTAGCTTGTATTTTGACAGGATCCATTCACATTAAACACATATCTGCTAACCACCTACTGGTTGACAGTCACCATTGTAGTTGTTGATGTTAGAGCCATGAACAAAACAGACCCAAATTCCTGCTCCCACAAAGTGAAAATTCTATGAGTAGCAGACAATGAATCAAAAGGTAGAATGTGTGTTATGCCACATGGTAACAATTGTTATGGAGAAAATCAAAGTGGGGAAGAAAAATAAGAAGTGTTAGAGAACAAAGTTAGGGACATTGAAAATAAAAGTGCTCCTATGTTGGGTGCGTTTATGTTTAGGATGGATATTTCTTGTTGATGAATTGAACCTTTTATCATTATACAGTGTCTCTTAGCATCTTTTAAACATTTTGAGAGCTTAAAGGTTGTTTTGTCTGATATTAAGATTGCAACTCCTAGCCGGGCTTGGTGGCTCAGCCTGTAATCTCATGCCTTGGGAGTCTGAGGTGAGGCCGGTTCGAGACCCGCCTGGGCAACTTGGCGAGACCTCATCTCTACAATAAATCAAAAATCAGCCGGGCGTGGTAGTGCGCACCTGTAGTTCCAGCTACTTGGAAGGCTAAGGCGGAAGGATAGTCAGAGCCCAGCAGGTCGAGGCTGCGGTGGCCGGGAGCGGCCACTGCACTCCAGTCTGGGCAACAGAGTGACTCCAACTCAAAAAAAAAAAAAAAGATTGCAACTCCTGCGTTCTTTTGTGATCCATTTGCCTGGAAACTCATTTTCCAACCTTTAAAGTGAAGTCCTTGCAGGGAAAGTGAAATTGTATTCACCTGAGGGAGGAGTGCAAGGAAGGCTTGTAGGAGTTTGAGGAAAACACATCCAGCAAATGCTAAGATTCTAAGACGAGAAGGCTTAAGAGAACTGTTACGTAAAAGAAAGCTCTTACTAAACCAGAAACTGATGTGGCCAGTTGAATGAGTGAGGGAGTAGCTGGTGGGTTAGAGTGTCTCAGAATTATGCCCAGCTTCTGACTCATGAATTCTGGGGAGCCTAAGCACTGAATTCCAACAAGTTTCCAGATGATGCTGGGGTAATGGGACACATCACATTAAGAACCATTAGATTAGACTGAGAAATAGTTGTAGACAGATAATACTGAGCCTTATGAGATGTCATAAGAGTTTTGTTTTTCACTTTAAGTGAAAAGTTAAGTGACTAGAGAATTTTTATCGGAGTAGTAGCTTTGATCAAATGCACAGGTTTTACAAAATAATCCTTTTCACCAAAGTGCAATAGGTCAGGCGCCATGCTTCCTTGCAGTCAACATGACATGATACTGTGTCAATAGGTTTGAAAGTTCTCAGACAGTTCTACTGATTTGTAAGACACATTTCACCTTATCATTTATACTCCATAGACCTGTGTTTTACCTTCTTCCCATGCCTGGTACAATGAGGTGACATCAGCTTGAAATATAACAGAAAATTAGTTGTCTGATTTAAACACAAAGTCTATCCTGTATAAATCTAAAATTAGACATTCGACAACAGGCAATTTTTTCTTTAAAAAAAAGAAGGAAAAATGCTTTTCAAATAATTTTATTGACATCTTATGGACAAGATCATGATATTGCTGTTATCACTTTTAAAATGTTACATTGCTTTAGTGTAAATTATGTCTCTGGGTGATGCAGCAGAATTCTACTATTGCCATCACTTTATTGAATGTCTATGCTCTCTGTAGTACAATGTCACAGTCAAAAGGGGAGCACTTCTTGAGAACAGGAAAAAGAGAAATCAAACAATGTCCCATCAAAGTTTTCTTTTGTGTGACACTGTGATATTTTAAAGTGGTAGGTCACAGCATTTCTGTGGTGTCTTTATTTTACATAGCCTTGTTGAAGGCAAGTTATGTAAGATGGCATGAATCAAGGACACTCTATGAATAATATGATTCTCACCAATGAATTAAGGTAATCCCCAGAGTTGATGTGTCTCGCTAACCTACTTCACTCCAATTTTTTATATTTATTTTTTCCTACTAGTATTTCTCTAGGTGAAAATGCAGACCTGATGCTACCTTTATTAAGCTTTATTTTGGATTCCTTGCTTGTCCAAACAGAACCTATATTCCAAGTCTGTTCCTTATTTCTTTTCCTTTTCTTTTTTTTTTTTCATTAAAGAAATCAATTTTTTAGAAATTATTTCTCCAGAGAAGATGACTGGAACTTTAAACTTAGACAGATTTTGTCCCATAATGCACTGCCAACCATACCCCTAATTCTTGCAGCATTTGTCCTTTTGATTGCTTTGTAAGAATACTGCACACTTGTATTGAAATAGCATTTTCCATAGGCTATATGCTCAAACATTGAAAACACAAGGCATTCTGACATTGGGGAAGACAGTGTTTGTCAGAGAGCATGTGGTCTCTTTGCTTTTACTGTTCTTAAGGCTTATGGGATGATATTTAATTGTAACTGAACATTCTATCTTTTTTCATCCCTCATCAGTGCCTTCTTCAGTTTCCTGAATTTCAAATAGTAACTGACAATTTTCCCTAAGACCAAAAGGAATGCCAATTGTTGCTAACATTTATTGAGAGCTTACTACGTGGCAGGCACAGGGCATCTACATGATTACATTTTATTCCATAATATCCTAGGATACTACTTAGAAAGTAAGCGTCCCAGAAAGCAGGGAAACAGGGATTCTGACTGCAAGTTGACTCCAGAATTCAAACTCTTAACCTCCATATTGTCAGTTAAAAAATAAATTTATTTTTTAGATTGGAGACAAAATTGAACACAAAGTTTTAAAAGAATATAACTGCATTACTATTTTTAAATACTGTGTATTACAAAGCATAAAACTAATAAACTGGAAGAAAACATGGTATAGTGAAGAAATGAAAATTTTGGTCATAATAACAGTGGCAGCAACACAAACAAGAATAATAATTACTGGGCACACAATGTGTACTAAACAGTGTGCTAAGTCATCCCATCACATTATGCCAAGAGTCCTGAGTGGAAAATGTTACAATTCCTGGTTAACTCAGCTAAGTCACTTCCTTAATTCACTTATCTTTGTAGAGCCATGATTTGCGTCTAGTTCAAATTTATAACCAGTGTTCCTAAATCATGGGCACATGTGCCTTAAAGGCTCATGAACTCTTAAGGATTGCTGTGCTGTGCTTGGCATTCTCTGCATGCACACATTTGATGCTCTTAGCGAACAAAGGAAACAGTTGCCATTCTGCAGTTGAAGGAGCTGGATCTCAGATGTAGCTTTGTGTCATGGACACATGACTAGAAGGGAGAAGCCAAGATTCACTCAAACTTCCCGGCTTGTCCTCCCATGCTTTCTCCCAGCGAGAACCTACTGAAAGCCTGGATTCCTTGATCATGATTTGAGTATCTTGCCCTGTGTCCCAAAGGATTACATGTGATTAACATTGAGATAGCATCTCTGTCCATGTCTCTCAGGAAAGAGAGCATGAGATTTATACCCTTATGTGAAAGAAGGCAACAGCTACAAACCTGAGTAAACATGTCTCATGGAGCAGGGGTTTGGAAACAGGAGAGCAAGGGAAGAAAGAAACCTGAAATCCTGGCCATCTCTAGGATGGGGAATAATGAGTTAAACCTTTGGGATCAGTTCTCCCTGCACTCAGCCAGAGACCTGCTGAGGGTGAGAATCAAAAGGAAAAAGAGACCCTGAGGAAAAGAGTCATCTCAGTGGCTTTGCTAAGACTCACATGACCTAGTTGGAATCTTCCAGTAGTTAATGAGTAAAGCCTCAACTCCCCAAATTCAGGGCACTCGAGTTATTTCTACTGGACATGTAAGGCAAGCTAGGGTTTTCTAATCTAGAGAATGTTTTAGTTGTTCTAAAATAAATAGTTTTGGATTAATCAATAAAGTAGTCATCGTTTAAATGCAAACTGCTATTTTGGCCTTCCATTTTCAAGTACTTCACAATGGCTCCAAGGGGACATGAGTCAATACCTTAAATTCAGTGGTCCTTGCCTGTTTTTTTCTTCTCCACCCATCTTTTCTCCTCCACATCCCCTCCTTCTACGCTCAATTTCTCTTAGTCAATCTGTCAACATTCTAGTTATGGAACATGGAAACTTTAACTCTAAAATCTACTCTTGCCTTTCACCTTATACCCCTTCCACGGGTTTCCCTCTGTTTCTGAATTATAGTTCTTCCTCTCATTTCTCACGTTTTCCACCCTGGTTACAGATCTCATTTTCTCCTTCTTCTTCACCTATAATTATTGTATCATTGATCTTCCTACACCCCAGGCTCTGCTCTCATACAATCAACCTTGATCAAAGAACAATATATAATCCACAGGTTGAATTTCCCCCCACCCCCCAACATTAATAATAATTTGAATGCTCTTAGAAGCTGAATTCACTTTGAATTAGGCCACAGTATGCCACCGTCTTCACTATTCCTTGCTATTTTTATGTGGTGTGTTTCACTCATTTTTATTGCCTGTCTGGACCCTATAGAGGTTATAAATTTTGTAAATGTATGTAATATATTATGGAAAATATAGCATATCTGTTAAGAGTATAGTATTAAGAGTCTGCAGAGCTGGGTTTATGTTACTAGCAAAATACATACCAGCTGTGGGACCTTTGGCAAATCCCCAAATCTCTCTGAACTCTAGAGTCTTTATTTAACAAATTTTTTCACAGCAGTCTCCAGTTCATGGAGTTTTTGGAGAATTTCATGTTAAATGCATGTAAAAGGGTTATCAAAGTGCATTTATAGGGCATACTAGATGCCCTATAAATATTAGCTAATCATTTTTATAGTCATCACAAAGCACAAGCCCAATCATGGAATTCCTATCTCAGAATCTTTTCTTATAAAACATTAAGTTTAAACATGTTATTCCAAGCCTTTCATGATCTGAATCCAAACTACTATTAAATAACTTTTTTTAACATACTACCTTCTTTCCTCTATCATGGTCTCAAGCCAAACTAAAACAAATTATATATAATGAGTCTCTATGGTCAAGATAATTTAGCTGCCAAAGTGTCTTTTTCTCTCACTGCTGTATCTCAATACTATCTGTTTTCCAAAACAGAGTTCAAATGCCATCTTAATTTTGTTGGCTTACTGGTTGCCAATAATATAAATTAATCCATATCCCCTTAGGCAAAAAAATAACATTTACTGAAATAAAAGAGTGACGTTGACCTAAGAAAAGAACTGGAACTGAGTTCTAAATAATTGTTGAGATTTTTCTATTTTCTACCTCTGCTCCACTCTTCATATTTGCTTAATTCTTTTTTTTAAATCTACCTTGTCTCTGCAACTTAGTTCAATAGATGGAATATGCTGCCTACAGCTCTGACGTTTGCATGACAAGGCCCCTTTGCACTTGGAGATGAACTCAACTTTCGGTCACCATTCCATATCCCTGATATCTCAATTCTACTTGGCCCAACTTGGATTAGGTCAATGGAAAACTAGCAGAGGTGAAGTGTGTAGACTTATTCTGCATTTCCTTGGCTAAAAAATAACCCACCCAATGTTGATGATGTGGAAACGATGCCAGTGTGGTAGTAGGGAATATGTGGGAAAATCTCTCTATCCTCCTCTGTGGTGTGCTGTGACCCTAAAATCTCTCTAAAAGAGAAAGTGTAGGAAGCATATAAAAGACAAGTAGCTGGCTGATAGGCTGGAGGTACATATCAAAATTGCCCACTGACATTTACTGATTACTATGTGCCCGTAATTGTTCTAATGTTTTTATTATTATTATAAAGATGTGGGGTACAATTCAGAGTCAGGTATACAAACATTGGCTATGCAGGTGCCCTTGTTGATGAGGTGTGCCCCTCCCTCCCCTAGCAGTTTCCCTCAACTGCCAATCCCATACCCTCCCCTGACAATTTCTCACTACTGCCAATTCCTTTCTTATAGTATAGTTGTTCAAGGTCCGCTTATGAGTGAGAACTTATGGAAGTCTGTTCTTTGTTTCTGTGATAGATCACGGAGTATGATCAACTCCAAATCCATCCAAGTTGCTGCAAAGTCCATATGTATACTTTAAATAGTCTATTTCATGTACTCACAAGACAAAAACATGGAGTAACTGAAAGTTCAAGTCATTGCAAGGTCACACTACTCACAACAGTCAAGACAGGAGTCAAGCAGAGCCCTTCCCTCCACCTCAGCCCACACTTGCAACTCTATACATTTGCCCTTCACAATGAAACATTCTCTAGTATTTCAGCAATCAGAAGCAAACTCCCCCACTACCCTATCCTTCCTTTACTTCTGTCTTCCACAGCACTTACCATGTTCTTTATGATTTGCATGTTCTTTATAAGTTGGTGTTGAAGGCATGAATAAATTTATGGTATTCTACTTGGCACCGTAGGGTCTCATTCTTAGTAACAATAATAATGGCTATACTCACTGAGGGTTGTCTGAGCACAGGGCCCTGTGTAAAGAATTTTGCCTACAGGATTTTATTAATTTTTTTCCACCCTGTAAGTTACAGCCAACTGACAGCCCCATTTTTTTTTTCTGATAAGAGAACATGGGCTTTGCATGTGACTAGTATGTAAAATGAAACTATTAGAATCCAAAGGTACATCTTTCAAACTCTAAAACTGGGTCCTTAAGGTTTGGGACATCCTTATAAGCTATTATTTACTTTTTTACATTATAAAATTATCAGAGGCAAAAAAATTCAGGCCAATACTTTTGAATGATTAAGTATCCTACCTAATAGGATGTCAAATTTAAATTAATTATGTTTTACTATAATCATAATTTTAGAATTCTAATAAAGTCTGAAACCTAACACCATAGAAAATTTTTGTCAGAATGATTCAAATTCTGGGCATTTGATTTTTAATATGCCTAGTTTGAGATGTTCAACCAAAGTTCCACATTCTTAAGTTACTCTCCTAAAAACCAGAAGTTTGAGAATGTCAAAACAAGCATTTTAAGAGTCTTTGCTTTAAGTAAAAAGTTGCAACGTGTTTGATTAATGAACCTTACTTAAGCAACCAAAGCAGAATTGTAAGTAGACATCTAAAAACTCAGGTTCTGCGATGTCAAACTAGAACTTTTTCTTTAGTGAGATTTTGGACTAGAAAGACATAGTAGGAAGAAATTCGTAGTTAAATCCATTCTCCACTCTAAATGATTGGTTGGTTAATTTCAATAAGTTCTCTCTAGTGTTTTTCAAAGTAATGGTTTTCTTTTAACACTGTTAACTGCAGGAAAACTCATTCACTTATCTGCTCATTCAACGATTATTCATTCTGCTGAATAAATGTACAATTCTAATTCCCATTTACTTGACCTCTGGACAGCAGTCAATACTGTTGGCATCTCCCTTTTCTTAAAGCTATTATCTCTTTTGCCTTCTATAAAGCACCTGTTTCCTAGTTTTTATTCTACTTTTCTGACCACTCTTATTTCTGTATAATTTTCATGCTCATCCTACTTTATTCTGCCATTCACTGTTGTGATTCCTGAAGGTTCAGTCTTAATCCCTCTAAATTTCTTTTTTAAAAGGTTCATTGGGGTATAATATTATAATACCCAATAAACTTTACTTATTTAATATATACAACTTGATGAGTTTGGACATATGCACACATCTGTGACACAGTTACCACAATCAAGGTAATAGACCTGTCCATTACTCCCCAAAATGTGTCCTTTTGTGTTTTTTGCTTGTTTGTCTCGTAGTAACAACTTAACATGAGACCAACCCTCATAATACATTTTTAAATGCAGAATGCAGTGGTTTGTGCCTGTATTAACATAGGTACTATGCTGCAGGACAGATTTCTAGGACTTACTCATTTTACATACCTGAAACTTTATACTAACTCTCCCTCCCTCTGGACCCTGGTAACCCATGTCGTAGTCTATGCTTCTATGAGTATCACTATTTTAGGCACCTCCTATAAGTGGGATTATTCAGTATTTGTCCTTCTATGACTGGTGTATTTCACCTAGCATAATGTCTACCTGGTTCACCCATGTTTTTGCCAAGGGCAAGATTGCCTTCTTTTTTAATGCTAAATAATATTCTATTGTATGTGCACACCACATTTTCTTTATCCTTCTATCTGTCAATGTACATTTAAGTTTTACCATAACTCGATTATTGTGTATAATGCTTGCGATGAAATGGGACTACAGATATCTCTTTGAGATTCTAATTTCAATTCCTCTGGGTAAATACCCAGAATGTGAATTACTGGATCATATAGTAGCTCTATTTTATTTTTAAGAAACGAAGACAAAATTATGAACTTCGCAGCAACTTGGATGGACTTAGAGACTATAATACTGAGTGATCCATCACAGAAACAAAGAACTGAGTATCACATGTTCTCATTCATAAGTGGACCTTGAACAATTATCATAATACAATAAGAAAAAAATTGACAGTAGTGGAAAACTGCCAAGGGAGGGGGGGCACAACTCACCAACAAGGGTACCTGCATAATGAACATTTGTATACCTAACCCTGAATTCTACTCCACATCTTTTTTTTTTTTTTGAGTTGGAGTCTCACTCTGTCACCCAGGCTGGAGTGCAGTGACACACTCACGGCCACCCCAAGATCGACCTGCTGGGCTCTGGCAATCTTTCCGCCTCAGCCTTCCAAGTAGCTGGAACTACAGGCACACGCTACCACGCCCGGCTGATTTCTGATTTATTGTAGAGATAAGGTCTCGCCAAGTTGCCCAGGCGGGTCTCGAACCCGCAAGCTCAGGCAATCCACTCACCTTGGCCTCCCAAAGAGCAGGATTACAGGCTGAGCCACCAAGCACGGCTGTACTCCACATTTCTAAAATTAAAACTGAAAAAAATTCACTTTATTCTCGATAACAACTCTTCTATAATGTATCAAAGAAAAAAAAAGTAAAGACAAAGAAGCCAAAAGGCAAACAAAAACTAAAATGATTTTGAAGAAAGTAGAAGCTTTCCATGTTTAATAAATATGTTTTCTTTAAAAAAAAAAAAGAAAGCTCCATACTGTTTTCCATAGTGGCTGTATAATTTTCCGTTAAAACCAACAGTGGACAGGGTTCCAATTCCTTCACATCCTTGCCCACACTTATCTTTTTAAAAAAATAATAGCCTCCCTAACAGGTATGAGGTAATATATCATTGTGATTTTGAGTTTCATTTCTTCAATGATTAGTAATTTTGAGCATCTTATCACATACTTGTTTGTCATTGGCATGTCTTTCCAGAAATGTTCATTCAATTTCTTTGTCCAATTTTTATTGTTTTTTTGTTGTCATCTTTGCTATTATTTATTTTTATTTATTTATTTATTTATTTAATAATCAGTATTTTTTTATTATGATATTGTGGGGTACAGTTAAGGGTTAGGTATACAAATATGCTTCATTCAGGCACCCTTGTTGATAAGAGGTGTCTCCCCGTCCCAGACAGATATTGACTACCGTTAATCCCATCTCCCTTCCACTCCCCTCCCCATAGTTTCCCACCACTTGTCAGTCATTTTCTTATAGTATTACATTGGATATTCAAGGTTCACTATGTGAATGAGAACATGTGATACTCAAATCTTTGTTTCTGTGAGAGGTCACTCAGTATTATAGATTCTAGTTCCATCCAGGTTGCCGCGAAATTCATGATTTTATTCTTTTTTTATGACTGCGTAGTATTCCATCGTGTATATGTACCACATTTTTTAAATCCAGTCATTTTTTTGATGGACAGCATGGTTGCTTCCAGGTTCTTGCTATTGTGAACAATGCTGCGATAATTGATTAATTTATTTATTTTCTAATCCTAAACTAACCTTGATTAAGATTAGAATTATCTTTTCTTGTGATAATTTTATTTTGTCATTAAGTTACAGTCTTGCTGAATTTGTTTTGCTAATATTTAGTTTAGAAATTTTGCATCTTTGTTTATGACAGCTTGTATTGTTCTTACCTAACACGATCAATATTAGGCTTTGGTATCAAGATTATTCTAGGTTCATAAATGTGTTATGGAGTATCTTTTATTTCTCTATTCATTAAAGAGTTTGTACAAGATTTATATTATTTGTTTTTAGAAAGTTTGGACCTGGAGTTTTTACTGTGGGATAATTTTTGTGAATACTGATGCATTTTTTGTTAAAAATACAAAAGAAGAGGTAGGCAACTTACAGTGCTCACTGTAATAGAAGTTGTTATTCCTACCTCCCAAAGGTTGTTGTAAAGTTTAAACAAGTGAACAATGTGAAAGTACCTAGCACAGTTCCTGACAACAAAACATCGGTACAAGAATTCTGTAAAAATGTATTAATTATTTTCTGGTAGTAGCTTTCTAAGGTTGTGTGGCAGCTGTGTTGGACTTTGGGATACCATTAATTTTTCTAGAATCTCAGAAGGACAATGGATCTTGTTGTCATTTGTATCCATCCCCAGCCTTGTTCCAGTGCCTCATTGATAGCATCTACCTCTGGTCCCTGCAATCTCAAGGTCTTAGGAAATGAAGAGTCTCACCTCTTGGGAAATAATTGGGATGCCCTGCCTAGTTTATGAGAGTCTCTTATCTGCAGTAAGAGACTGCAGAAGGAGTCATGGTTGTCACCCTTTTTAGTGTGTAGTGTTATGCTACAGATAATGGTTTTCATCCACAGTTCCTGGTTCACAATTCGCATAGCCCTTGGTACAGTCTTTTGTTACAATGCTGGGCGTGTCAGGCCTCAGGGACAGGCCTCAGAAACACAATCTTTTTCACCGTCTCCAACCCACCTCTCATCTGCCTCAAAGCAGAACTCTGATCTGCTGCCTTTGCAATTGTGGGTCTTAAAATCTTCCTTAATATAAGTCCCGCCCTGTCCACTGGGAGGAGTGCTGACATCAGGAAGCTTCCATAAACCCCGAGAGAACTGGGTTCCATGAGCTTCTGTGTAGCAGAACACTGTGGAGGTTCTTGGAGTATAGCGCACCCAGGGAGGGCATGGAAGCTTTGCACACTTTCTCCCATGCCTTGCCCTATGCGTCTGTTCATTTATATCCTTTGCAATATCCTTTATAATAAACCGGCAAACGTAAGTATTTTCCTGACTTCTGTGAGTCACTCTCGCAAATTAATCGAACCCAAAGAGACGGTCGTGGGAAAACCAACTTAAAGCTGGTTAGTTAGAAGTTACCGGAAGCCCAGATTTGCGACTGCTGTCTAAAGGCGAGCGGTCAGGGTGGAGGTGGGGAGAAGTCTTGTGAAACTGAGTCCTCACCCTGTGGGATCTGACACTACCTCCAGGTAGATAGTGTTGGAATGGAATTGGAGAGCTCTAGCTGGTGTCTGTTTTGTGGTAGGGAGAACCCCGACATTTGGTCACAGAAATCTTCTGTGTTGATGATTGTTATGGTGTGAGAGCAGAAGGGAAAACCCTGTTTGGGAGATTTTCTTCAAAAGAAATGTCAACATAAAAAGACTGAGCAATGGATTGTAATCATTCCTGTTTCTTTTAATATCACATAACAGTTCTAGTGGAATAAAAACAGTGTGATTTTTATTTCTGGCTCTGATACTGTGTGATCTTGAAGCAAGCATTTAACCTCTGTCGGCCTTGGTTTCCCTGGGTGAGTAAAATGGGTATTGGAGTTGTTATCTAAAATTTCATTCAGGTCTCAGACTCTATGATTTCTCTGACTCTCTAAGGTCTGATGTTCCACTACTTTGGTAGTTTTGGCTGACATAAGCATACTTTTATTTTTGCCCACCTTAAATTAACTTTTGAGCTGTTTGGCTGTTGCAACTGCTGAGTTTCACCCCAAGGATTGCTCTATTAAGTAGTGAATTCCATGTTTCCTGCATAGACTGTGACTATAGTGTGATATTGGTGGAAAGCAGTAAGTGTTTTTGTTGTTAGCATGAACAAAAATTTTCACTTTTCTTCCTCCTTCTCTAACCTCCACTCTCTATTTTTCCACTTGGCTCAGCAAAAATGTTGTAAGCATCATGCATATCTTTTGCTTTGGAAATTCAGAATGAAAGGTATACTGTGGTAATAGCATTGGGAGAGATGGGAGGGGCCAATGACTGGGAGAAAGGGCAGAGTTCATCAGTGACATGTTAGAAGCACCATTTAGAACTGGAAAATCCTGAATGCTTGTATGTTGGGCTCTTTTCTGATCTCACCCTTGACAGGTCCGTGTCATTACAGTGGGTGCTGCCACTGTCAATCCCCGTCAGGTTCTCTCCATTGTACTGGGCACAGTGGAAAATTAGAAGGAAAAATGGACATGCTATTGCCGCTTCTGGACTTCAGAAGGAGAAGTATTTCCATATTAACCAAAGTCCTTGAATACTGGCACTATCAGAGTGTGAAGACATATTTGTATGTGAGTGCATGTGTGAGAGAGAGAGAGAGAGAGAGAGAAAGAGAGAAAGAGAGAGAGAGAGTGTGTGTGTGTGTGTGCGCACGCATGTGTGATATGCATTGCCCTCCGCAGAGGAGAGCGTCTTGCCTGAGAGTCAGCTAGGTTTCAGGTCAATCCTAGCTTTGTGTAACCTTAAGGAAATGCCTTCCTTGAGGGCCTTAGAGTCTTACCTACTTATAATGAGAATATTGAATTAAGTGACTACCAAGCGACTATGGAAAGCTTTTCTGATGCAATGATTTTTAACTAAAAATCAGATAATATGAGATACCATTTTAGTTCAGTTAACAATTGCCATTGGACAAATCACATTCTCTTTGTGTTATTAGTAAAATAGATATGATAATTCTGCACATTCCACTGCAAAATTTGTTTGTGGCTTTGAAGATAAAATTATTTTTTAAGCCCATTTTTCTCTCTGTACTCCTAACGTAGTGTTGGGATTAAAGGGAGCTGTGTAGAAATCCTGACTCCTACACTTTATATCTGTGTGACTATATGGAGATGACTAAACTTTTCTGAGCATCGTTTTCCTCTTATAGAGTAGAGTAACCTCACAGGTTTGTTATCAGAATTAGAAGAGATAAAATATTCACATTGCTCAGAAAAGTTCTTAGTAAACAGAAGTGGACAGAATAAATGGTAGTCAAATAATCAAATGTATGTTTTCAGTAAAGAATCTGATTCTCAGGCTTACATGACTGACCGAGGACCCCACGGTGACTCTGGCTGACGAGGAACAGCATCTCTGAAGTAACGTATGGAGACTCAACTTTCCAGGTGTGTGGCTTGGGCATGTAATCTTCCTCATCTTGCTATACCTTAATGCCAATCTGCTATGAATATTTCCATGCCTCCGTCACATCTATGAGTTCTAGTTCAGTGGTTATTAAGTATCTACCATCCTTTTGAAAAATATTATCTCTGAGTTTTATTGGAAGTTTTTCCAGTTAAAATACAAGGACCTGCCAGGCATGGTGGCTCAAGCTGTAATCCCAGCACTTTGGGAGGCCAAAGTGAGAGGATTGCCTGAGTTCAGGAGTTCGAGACCAGCCTAGGCAACTTGGTAATACCTCATCTCTACAATAAATCAAAAAATTAGCAGGGCGTGGTGGCACACACCTGTAGTTTGAGCTACTTGGAAGACTAAGATGGAAGGATCACCTGAGCCCAGCAGTTGGAGGCTGAGGTGGCCATGAGCATGCCACTGCACTCCAGCCTGGGCAACAGAATGAGACTCAAAAAAAATACAAGGACTTAATTTTTACCATCATATTTAAATGAGGCAAATTATAGATGACAGAAAGTATGAGAGTTTTACATAATTTTAGAGCACAGGATATTTTAGTTTCTATGTGAGTGTGTGTCTCTGTGTGTGTGTATGTGTGTGTGTGCATTTGTGTTGTGAATGGAGGAAAATGTTATTGGCTAAGACTATAAATGTGATTAAGCCTGCATGTTTGTGGTTTGGCTAAGGAAGGTAATAATAGAGGAAAAAATACCAGATTGTCACCAAGTCTGAGCAAACTATTGACCCTGGCAAGTGGCCCTCCAGAAGACACTTTGGTGAGATTTCATTGATTGGATATTAGCCTGTTTCACTTATAACAGTGGATATGTTTACTTTTCATTCTGAGCTAGAAAAATGACTCGCTGTGGCACTTGAAATTATTTCTATTACTAATGGAAAAAATTCAGAAAATGTAAAAATTATCCACGCATAAGATTCATAGAACTTTTGTGATTCATTATTATGGACTAGCATGATTCCAGAAGTTTCAATTAGCTACTGGTTCCTCATTTCTTAATCCTATAGAGTCCATAAAATGTGAGTGTTTATATACCTTTAAGAATGTCTCTTTCACTTTGGGAGGCCTAGGTGAGAGGAGTGCCTGAGCCCATGGGCTCAAGACCAGCCTGAGCAACTTGGTGAGACCTCATCTCTACAATAAATAAAACAAATTAGCTGGGCATGGTGGTGCATGCCTGTAGTTCCGACTACTTAGAAGGCTGAGACAGAAGGATCGCCCGAGCTCAGCAGGTCGAGGCTGTGGTGGTCATGAGCATGCCACTGCACTCCAGTCTGGGTGACAGAGTGAGACTCTGACTCAAAAAAAAAAAAAAAAGAAAAGAAAAGAAAGACTGTCTCTTTCACAAAAATAGAATACTCTAGAAAACAGCAATTTGGGGGTAACATACTCTTCTGTAAAGCTGAAAATGCAAATCATGTTTTTAAAATATCAGTAAGTTTGGTCAGGCATGGTGGCTCATGCCTGTAATCCTAGCACTTTGGGAGACCAAGGTGGCAGGGCTGCTTGAGCCCAGGAGTTTGAGACTAGCCTAGGCAACATACTGAGACCTTGTCTCTATGAAAAAATAGATAGATAGATAGATAGATAGATAGATAGATAGATAGAGCTCCAGGAATGGTGGTGTGTACCTATAGTCCCAGCTACTCAGGAGGCGGAGGCAAAAGTATTGCCTGTAACCAGGTCGAGGCTGCGGTAAGCCATGATTGCGCCACTGCCCTCCAGCATAGGTGACAGAGTGAGACACTGTATCAAAAAAAAAAAAAAAATCAACAGGTTTAAACTGAACATTTACTCAGTCTTCATTAGCTTCTTGCATTCCTGATGCATGAACAATGCTTTGGGATTTATATTTGTATAGTTTCAAATCCTATTTGGACACATGAGGGGTAATATACATCTACTCAGCAGTTATGAATAGAACTAACACGTGAGAATTAGAGAGTGATATAAAACACATTAGAATATACATAAAGAAGAATTCAAAGAAGAGAGCTCATAGTGTGTGTTGGATGTTATTAAAATAGAGAAAATGAGAAGTTGCTCCATATTGCAATGAGAGAATAAGAAAAGAAATACCTTCTTATATTTAGGAGTTACTAAGAAAAACAGTCTGACTAGAACAAAGGTTTTAGACTGAAGAAAAGAAGCTATGAAATCATGCTTTGGAGACTTTACATATCAGAAATACAAATTCTAAATGGGAGATACTGAAGGCTAGAAAATAGGGAGCAAAATGCTAATAGTGTTATTTTAACAAAGGCATTGTGCAGGATGATGTGCAGAGAGACTTTGGTTTTGGCCCTTTCTCTCCTTTTTTTTTTTTCTATTTTAGTTTCTAATTTTATCACAATTATGCATGAACATAGTTTAAAGTGGCAAATATTCTGCAAGGTTTCTTCAGTGATCTTCTAGACCTCTTTTTGCGATTCTACTTCTTGGGAGAAAACATGTTCATATTTTAAAATTCAGATTCTTTTTGTTTACCTACTTCTAAATAACATGCTTAAACTGCCATATTCTGATTTTTCAGACACCCACTTCCTGTGTTCCTATCCTTTCAATGTGGCTATTTGAAACCATATTTTTTTTTCCTCCATAAGCCTTTCTCTTTGCCCTGCTGTTTTAAATTTTCACAGAGATGTTATGTGATGTGGGTGTATTTTCATAGGCTGTGCTGGGTGGACACTTGGTAGACCATTTGTGCTGGAATCTTATGTACTTCAGTTCTGGAAAAAATGTTGCAATTATGTAGTTGATGACTTTCTCTGTGTATCTTCTTTCTCCTTGGGTCTTCTTGTTATTTGGAATTTTCCTTTAATTTTCTTATTTTTCACGCCTATTTTACATGTTTTGTGTTTTCCTCCGCTTTCTAAGAGATTCGTGTGGCTTTATCTTTGATCCTTCCACAGCTCCTTTTTTTTTTTCCATTTCTGCTCTTTTGCTTTTAATTTCCAAAAGCCTTTATTTGTTCTCAAACTTCCTTTTTAGATTACACCATCTGATTCTTTTGTAGCTGTCACATCTTTTCTTACCCATCTGAAAATTTTAATAATAGTGTTGAAGTCCTCTTTTCCCTCTGTCATTTTTGTAACTTGTAGCACTTTTCTGTTTGTCTTTGGCCCCTGCTTTCCCATCAGTGGTGTTTCTTAAATTTCTTAGCAGTCCATTCAGATTTAAGGAGAAATACAAAATTTCAATGGCAAGTCTGAGCTCATGGGCAAGGCTTATCCTTTGGGTCTTCGGTTTAGGATCACCTGGCTGTGCTGCCTTTTTTTAGGTAAAGTACACACAGTGTCTTTAGGTCTATTCTCTTGTACTGCAAAAAGATGACTCAATATCATATTTCACACATGTCCATGTGTGCAATGCTGGCTGACCACATTCTTGGATCCAACAAAGGTGGGAGACTCAACCTTCAAGATAAACATTGTCTTAATCTTCCCAATTGTAGTACGGATTACCTGAAAATTCCTAGTCAGTAATAATCAGCTTGTCACCCTTAAAATAAAACTTTTGCCTTCTTTTTGAAGGTTAAGGAGGGCAATAGCCTACTTACTACACAGAGTGATGGAAGGGATTTGCATACCTCACTTTTTCTTAACCATATTTAAATCAATCTTCCCATTTTGGGTCCCACCTTTCCACTTCCAGATGAACCTTGTACTGTGGAATTCTGAATGTTTTGAGAGTTCTGCAATATTAAGTAGGTTGCTTTTAGGCATTCCTATTTCTGGCTAAAACCTCAGCTTTGTCATTTCTCCTATGTCATTTACCACTCTTCTATTTTTTTTTCTAGCTTTGAACATTTTGCTGCTATTGCTTTTAAATTCAGTATCTTGCCATGGTGTCTCACGCCTATATTCCTAACACTTTGGGAGGCTGAGATGAGAGGAGTGTCTGAGCCCATGGGTTCAAGACCAGCCTGGGCAACTTGGTGAGACCGCATCTCTACAATAAATAAAAAAATTAGCCAGATGTGGTGGCGCATGCCTGTAGTCCCAGCTACTTGGAAGACTGAGGCAGAAGGATCGCCTGAGCCCAGTAGGTCAAGACTGGGGTAGACATGAGCATGCCACTGCACTCCAGCTTGGGTGACAGAGCTAGACTCCAACTCGAAAAAATTTTTAAAAATCCAGTTTTTTTCTTGGTTTTTGTGTCTTTAAAATTCCTTTACTCTAATTTTCATGAGGTTTAGAAAGCAATGGGAGGAAAACATGAGTATTACATTTTCTACCTTTAACCAGGAGTTTCTATCAACTTTTGTCTTTCTTTTATTGGTGTAGAAATATTGGAGACAAAGCAACCAGTTAGAAGGTGATAATAAAAATGATAATGTGAATTGAAGAGGATTTGGGCTGGAGAAGTAATAATAAAGGTTTTCAAAGAAAGATTTAATAGGATATTTTGACTGATTTAGATGGGAGAATTAAATAAAATAGTTAAGGATGATGCTAGGATGTTAAGTTGGGTGATTAGAATAATGGTTTTGCTGCTGGTAAAAATTATCAGAGTAGGATTGGAAATCGGATTTGAAAATAGAGAGCTTGGAAGACCATGTACGTGTTATTTTTCAAAGTAAATATTGTTTGAATATAAGTTGCAGATTTTTCGTCTGCTAATTGCAGGTTGGATTTTATTAAGTTTCAGTTACAACAACCAATACCTTCTCCAGTGAGTTTAAGCAAAAAAAAATTTTAATATGGGGAATTAATTACTATAAAATTATTGGAAGTGCAAAGAAATAACTTCCAGAATAGAACTGCTGAAATGACCTGTCAGGAGAGACACTAACTCTGCCATAATTATCAATGTGGAGAATCAAGAGGCAATCATAGGAACGTGAGTTCAGGAACCCACTGCCACAACTGTGGTCCAGTGATCTGGATAATGCTGCCACTGTAAGTGTGTCTTAATACGTATGAGGGGCCAGAAATCAATGCTTCTATAGACACAACTAGCATATTTATGACCTTGCTTCATAGGAACAACAGTGAAAATAGTATCTAAATTGTCCTTTTTAACTTTCACCTTCCAAATATTTTGCAAGTACGTACCACTAATAGAATTTAATTTCACATTCTGAACTATAGCTGCAAGAGATTCTTGGAGAAGTGGCTTTTAGCTTCCCAGCCTGAGTAGCGGGAGGTAACTGAAAGGATGTTGGAATGGATACTGAGTGTGAATTAACAATACAAATGGAATCATCTCCTTTGGCTAGTCATTGTACATAAATATTACCAAACAATAAAAAATAAACAACACAATTCTACATATAATGATAATTCTTTGTACAAGTGAAAAAGTACTTCTCACCCAAAGGAGGACCCTTGTGCCATTCATTGTGAATGTGTCTTTGACTAATGTTAATTTCCTTTTTGGTTCAATCACAATCCTACCTTGAAACTCTATAAACTAAAGAGTAAATTACACATTTATTATACATGTGATTTAACAAGCAAAATAATAGAAAAGGAAATTTTAAGTAGGCTAACATACATAAATATACATAATAGAAAGAAAGAAAAGTTAATGAAGTCTGTTACTGTAGCTAGTCACAAAACCATAACTGATCATTATTAAAACCTTTTCTCTCCACAATGCTTTAAATAATCCATTTTCTCTCAACCAGCACTTCAGCTAGTTAGACTCATCAACGAACGAAGGGTAGCTCAACCCTTCATTCTTGAGAGAAAAATGACTCTTTTGTCATCCTTCCAGCATGCTTCAAGCTTTGAGTCAATTTTACTATTAGACATAGAAGTATTAGGGACATCCCCAGATGATCCCTTGCATATAGATGCAAGCCTTCTTTTCCCATTGTCTATATTATTTCCTCTTATTGATTAAGATCAAACACTCCAGTTAATATAGTAATCTATTTTTTTGCCCATTGTTTCAGTGATAAGAGGAGATGAAAATGGCAGTCACAACATTCAGTTCATTTTTATTTTCTTTACTTAGTGGAAGCATCCTCCCTTTAGAAATGAATACCTCTAAACCAGGGGTCCTTAATCCCCACGCCATGGACAAGTAGCAGTCCATGGCCTGTTAGGAACCAGGCCGCACAGCAGGAGATGAGTGGCAAGTGAGGGAGCAAAGTTTCATCTGTATTTACAGCCACTCCCTTTGCTTGCATTACTGCCTGAGCTTCACCTTCTGTCAAACCAGTGGCGGCATTGGATTCTCAGAGAAGTGCAAACCCTATTGTGAAATGCGCATGCAAGGGATCTAGGTTGTGTGCTTCTTATGAGAATCTAATGCTTGATGATCTGAGGCGAGGCTGAGGCAGTGATGCTGAGACTGGGAAGCGACTGCAAATACAGATTAACATTAGCAGTAAGGTTTGACTACAGGGACCATAATAAATCAATTGCTTGCAGACTTATATCAAAATCTTATCAACGAGTGGCAAGTGAGTTGATATACTTCAGTTGTACAGCTGCATGTGGTGGCAGGCTTTAAGGCAGAATCTAACACTTATTTTAGTTTAGTCCAAGCATTGCCTGCCCATTTTTTTATTTACCACTTCCATCCACGCCTTTTTCCCACACTGCACACTTGTTTCAGTCATCGTTTGGGTAAGCATACAAGCTAACCTTGGACAAAATGAATAAAAAACAAACGCCACTGGAGAGCTTCTTTGAAAAGGGGGAAAGATCAATGATGAGTTTAAAAGAAACTACCAAGAGTTCTGTTTAAATTACAAGTTGATTGCAACAGGTGATTCACATTCTTCACGCCCACTTTGTATAATATGTGATGACCGGCTATCCAGCAAAGTTATGAAACCTTCAAAACTGCTTTGCCACATGGAGACCAACCACCCTGCATTAAAAGGCAAGCCTTTGGAGTTTTTCAAAATTAAAAGAAAAAATGAACACGGAAGCAATTCTTGAAGGTTATCACTTCAGCAAATGAGTCTGCATTTAGAGCATCATTCTTATTGGCTAACCACATTGCTAAAGCTAAGAAGTCCTTTACTGTGGTGAGGAATTGATCTTGAGTGCTGCTAAGGATGTTTCTCATGAACTTTTAGGAGAGGCTGCAGTTCAAAAGGTGGCATGCGTTCCTTTTTTGGCTAGCATCATAACTAGATGAACTGATGAAATAGTGGAGGATATTGAGGCACAATTATTAGAGAGGATTAATGAATCACTGTGGTATCCAATCCAGGGTGATGAGTTTACTGATGTTGGCAACAAGAAAACAATGCTTGTTTTTGTGTGATGTATTTTTCTGGAGAATGTACATGAGAGTATGTTATGTTCACTTTGGTTGCCAACCAATACTACAGCGACAATACTATTGAAGTCTTTGAATGATTGCATATCAGGAAGACTGAATTGATCATTTTGTGTCAGTATATGCGTGGACTGAGCAGCTGCCATGACTGGATGGCTTTCTGGTTTCATTACTTGGATCAAAGAAGTAACTTCTGAATGCGCATCTATGCACTGTGTCATCCATAGAGAAATACTGGCTGGCTGAAAAATGTCACCTGAACTTAACAACATTTTGCAGAATATGATTTAAATTATCAGCCACATTAAAGCACATGCCCTTAACTTACATTGTTCGCACAGCTCCGTGAGGGGATGAACACAGAGCACACACATCTTCTCTTATACACAGAACTGAGATGACTTTCTAAAGGTAGATTACTAGTCAGAGTTTTTGAGTTTTGAGAGCCACTCCAGACATTTCTTTTAGAAAAACAGTCACCACTGGCAGCACTTTTTAGTGACACAGAATGGATTTCCAAACTTGCTTATTTGTATGACATATTCAACCTGCCCAATGAATTCAACTTATCACTTCAGGGGAGAAAGACAACTGTGTTTAAGTTGGTAGATAAAGCTGCAACATTCAAAGCCAAACTGGAATTATGGGGGTTAGGAGTGAACATTAGGATTTTTGACATGTTTAAAACATTAGCAGAGATTTTGAAAGAGATTGAGCCAGGGCCTTCTTTCTCCCAGCTAGGGCATGATCACCCATCTCAGTTTTCAAAAGAGTTTGAGCATTACTTCTCAACCACAAAAGACCCACAAACTGGGAAGGAATGGATCCATGACCCATTTGTGAATAAGCCAGGTGAATCGACTTTGTCTGTGCTAGAAGAGGATCAACTGCTTGAGATCGCAAATGACAGTGGCCTTAAAAGTATGTTAGAGATAACTTCAAATCTCCATATGTTCTAGATTAAAGTCAAGGCGGAATATCCTGAGATTGCCACAAAAGCACTGAAAAGCCTCCTTCTATTTCCAACATCCTCTCTTTGTAAAGCAGGGTTTTCTGCAATGACAGCAACAAAAATGAGATTATGAAGTGGACTGGACATAAGCAACACATTTCAGGTGTCACTGTCTCCTGTCACCCCCATAGGGTACTGTCTAGTTGGAGGAAAACAAACTCAGGGCTCCCACTGATTCTGCATCATGGTAAGTTGTAGAATTATTTCATTATATATTACAGTGTAATAATAATAGAAATAAAATGCACAATAAACGTAATGCACTTGAATCATCCCAAAACTATACTCCCCCCACCAACCCTGGTCTGTGGAAAAATTTTCTTCAGCAGAACTGGTCCTTGATGACAAAAAGGTTGGGGACTGCTGCTCTAAACCATCAGAACCCAAAGTTGTGGTGTTTAAAAAGAAAAAAAAATAATGCAAGTGTTTCATTAGATATAGTAGTGGGAGAAGCCACAAGTTACTTCTACCTCTTGGTTCCCAAATTCATGTATTCTGGGTATGAGAAAACGGCATCATATATAGTCACAGATTTAGAGCATATTTCACATCCTATAGGCATCACATAGACCAGCACCAAGTTTGCATGTTGTCATTCTCCAGCTCTTGCCACAATTAAGTGTTCAATAGGACAATTACACAATTTAAGTACAGCTGCTTAAAAAAATCTTAAAAAAAACCAGTGAATCCGATGGATGTCAACCCACTACTTCACTTTTTCTTAAGTGTAATGACTTCTTTGGTTGCAATAAAAGGATATAGGGATGACAAATATGATATAAATTAAGACCGTGGATGTTGAGCTTGTAGATGTAGGTCGTGCAAGACAGGCATATTCTTTTTGTTCTCTTCCAGTAAGGAGTAATTTCTATCCCCTCTTTGGGTGGACAAGTCCAGTGTTTTTAATCAGGAGGAACTGGTGCATTTTGGAGGCTTAGGACTGATTTCTTCTGTTGGAAGACAAAGTATCTATTTCCAAAATATCTTTGTAGGGGGAGTGGTAATTGTTATGGTTGAGTGTGTATAAACATCAGGCTCTGCCACCATAGCTAGTTTGTTCATGCGTACTTTGAACAAGCTTTCAAGTAGTTGCAGGACACAGCTGATTGACAGAAAGGTTTGATAAATTCTTACCAAAGGGCATTTGCTCCTTTGCAGTGGGTATCCTTGGATGACAATTCATAAAGGACAAATTCTGGACAGGCCAATTCTGAGAGATACATCCTATCACTATCACTTTTTTTTTTTTTTTTTTGAGCTGGAGTGCCACTCTGTTGCCCAGGCTGTAATGAAATGCACATTTACTGACACTGCAGCCTTGACCTGCTGAGCTCAGGTGATCCTTCTACCTCAGCTTTCCAAGTAGCTGGAACTACAGGTGGGTGCCGCCGTGCCTGGCTAGTTTCCTTTTTAATTTACTGTGAAAATGAGGTCTCGCCAAGTTGCCCAGGCTGATCTTGAGCTCCTGAGCTCAGGCAATCCTCTTGTCTCTCCCACCCGAATTTCTGGGATTACAACTGTGAACCACCATGACCAGTTTCATCTTATCATCTTCTTCATTCTTTCATTCAACAAACATTTTTGAGAGTATGTGATATGCTAAGCTACTGTCAGCATATGGGGTACAGTAGGGATCGCAGTCTGGCTTTATGGTGTTTATGTCATCAGTACGCTCATCTTGCTCTTTCTAGT
>CAUYQG010071964.1:0-13166 GCA_963574415.1 Tarsius wallacei | reverse complement strand
CTGGAACTACAGGCGCGCACTACCATGCCTGGCTAATTTTTTGATTTATTGTAGAGATGAGGTCTCGCCAAGTTGCCCGGGTGGGTTTTGAACCCGCGGGCTCAGGCAATCCTCTCACCTCAGCCTCCCGAGGCGCGGGATTACAGACTGAGCCACCGAGCCCAGCTGTAAAGTCCTTTCCTATGACAGCATAAGGAAAACTAGAATGAGATTCAATGGAGCTTAGTAATAATAGTTCAGCAAGTTAACCCAGGATTAGGAGTTCAGCAGGGTATTATATGGAAGTATAAGAACTCATACATGAGAGACTAATTCTTGAGTAGATGTGTGTCTTTTTTTCATGTGTCCTGTAGGAATGAAGTGGTCTCCCAATCAGGGTAGGAAATGTGTGATGGCTGGTTGTGGTGGCTCACACTTTTAATCTGAGTACTTTGGGAGGCCAAGGTGAGAGGATTATTTGAGTTCAAGAGTTCAAGACCAGCCTAGGCAACATAGTGAGATCCCATCTCTACAAAAAAATTAAAAAATTAGCCTTTGTGGTGGCATGTGCCTGTAGTCCCAGCTACTTGGGAGGCTGAAGTAAGAGGTATTGCTTGAGCCCAGGAGATTGAGGCTGTGGTGAGCTGTGATCATGCCACTATCCTCCAGCCTGGGTGACAAGAGTATAGTATAGTATCTTATTGATAATTATACCAGGCATTTTTTTTTCTTTTCTGTCGCCCAGACTGGAGT
The DNA here is from genome assembly GCA_963574415.1 of Tarsius wallacei. Lineage (NCBI taxonomy): Eukaryota > Metazoa > Chordata > Mammalia > Primates > Tarsiidae > Tarsius > Tarsius wallacei. The sequence goes on along the minus strand of CAUYQG010071964.1, from coordinate 12,434 downwards.
GCAGTGACACAATCATGGCTCAACGCAGCCTTGTACTCCTGGGCTCAGGTGATCCTCCTGCCTCAGCCACCATAGTAGCTGGGATGGCAGGAGCATGCCATCATGCCCAGCTAGGTTTTTAATTTTTTTGTACAGACAAGGTCTTGCTATGCTGCCCAGGCTTGTCTCAAACTCTTGGGCTCAAGCAATCCTCCCACCTCCACCTCCCAAAGTTCTGAGATTATAAGCGTGAGCCATCATGCTTGGCTAGACCAGGCATTCTTCAAGCCAAAACTATTTTAATATCATTGAGTTACTTAAAGAGTCACTGAGGCAAAATTATGAAGGTCTATAAGTTTGTAGCAAAGTAGAATGGCTTTTGGAGTAGTTTCAAATCTTGTCTCTATCGCTTACCAACCGTGCAATTTTGGGTGGTGCATACCTTCCCTGTTTTCTGCAGGCCATGTTTGGGTGCAACAATTAGATACCTACTCAAACTAGTACATATAGAAAGCACCTTATTAAAAGATATGGATCCCATAGAATCCAAAGAACAAATGAACAATCACACCTATTCTTGGGATCATTTTTGAGAAACTGAGGCTTAAGACTTAACTGAGGTTAAGTACCTTTTAAAAAAATTATTTGTTTTAAATATGTGGGGTACAATTCAGGGTTAGGCATACAAATGTTCATTATGCAGGTACCCTTGTTGATGAGGTGTGGCCCCCCTCCCCTGGCAGCCCCACTATCGCCAATCCCTTTCTTATAGTTGTTCAAGGTCCACTTATGAAAACATGTGGTACTTGGTTCTTTGTTTCTGTGATAGATCACTCAGTATTATAGCCTCTAAGTTCATCCAAGTTGCTGCGAAGTCCATAATTTTGTCCTTCTTTATGGCTGTGCAATACTTCATCATGTATAAGTACCACATTTTTTGTATCCAGTCCTCTTTTGATGGGCAGCACGGTTGGTTCCATGTTTTTGCTATTGTAAATAATGCTGCAATAAACATGCTTGTGCAGGTATCTTTTTCATAGAGTGGTCTGAGTTCCTCTGGGTATATTCCTAGTAGGGGGATTACGGGGTTGTATGGGAGGTTGGTTTTTCGATCTTTTAGGAATTGCCACACTGCTTTCCACAGAGGTTGTACTAGTTTACACTCCCACCAACAGTGTAGAAGTGTCCCCTTTTCGCCGCATCCTCTCCAGCATCTGTTGTTTTCTGAGTTATTGATGATGGCCATACTGACTGGAGTTCGGTGATATCTCAAGTGGTGGTTTTAATTTGTATTTCTTTGATGACTAGTGAGGCTGAGCATTTTTTCATGTGTCTGTTGGCTGCTCGTATGTATTCTTTTGAGAAGTGTCTACTTGATATCTTTTGCCCACTTTGTAATGGGGCTGTTTGTTTTTTTCTTTTTGGCACATTTGAGTTCCTTGTAGATCCTGGATGTTAGGCCTTTGCCAGAGATGCAGTTGGAGAATATTTTTTCCCAGTCTGTGGGCTGTCTCCCTGCTCTCTCAATGGTTTCTTTGGCTTTGCAGAAACTTGTCAGTTTGATGAGGTCACATTTGTCTATCTTATCTCTTATAGCATGAGTACTTGGGATTTTGATTGGGAATTGGTTGCCAGTTTCAATTTCCATAAGGGGGTCTCCTGCATTTTCTAAGGTTCTTATAGTTTGAGGTTTTATGTTTAGGTCTTAGATCCATTTAGAGTTGATTTTTTGTATGGTGATAGGTAGGGGTCCTGTTTTAATCTTCTGCATGGGGTCAGCCAGTTTTCCCAGCACCATTTACTGAATAGGTTCTCCTCTCCCCAGTGGTTGATGGTGGAGGCTTTGTCAAAGATGAGTTGGATGAGACATTGAGATTTTGCTTCCAGAATCTCTATCCTGTTCCATTGGTCTATATGTCTTTCTTGTACCAAACCAGGCTGTTTTGATTATTGTAGCCTCATAATAAAAAGTTATAGCCTGGAAGCATGATGCCTCCCACTTTTTTTTTTTTTTTGCTGAGGATTGTTTTGACTATTCATGGTCATTTATGTTTCTGTATAAATTCCTGTATTGTTGTTTCCAGGTCTGAGAAGAATGATGCTGCTGGCAATTTAATGGGTTTGCGTTACATCTGTAGATCGCCTTGGGTAGGATGGACATCTTAACAATGTTGATTCTTCCAATTCATGAGCATGGAATATTTTTCCATTTGTTTGTACCATTTCTTTGAGCAGTGTTTTGTAGTTTTCATTGTAAAGGTCTTTGACTTCTCTGGTTAGGAAGATGCCAAGGTATTTCTTTTTTTTTTTTGTGTGGCTATTGTGAATGGGATTGTGTTTTTTATTTGGGTTTCTGCTTGTTTATTGTTGGTGTATAGGAATGTGACTGACTTTTGCACATTTATTTTATACCCTAGACTTTGCCAAAGTCCTTTACCAGTGCAGGGAAATTTTGGACAGATTATCTTGGATTTTCAAGTATAGAATCATGTTGTCTGAAAAGAGGGACAACTTAACTTCCTCTTTTCCTATTTGGATATCCCTGATTTCCTTCTCTTGTTTGATTGCTTTAGCTATGTTGAACAAGAGGGGTGAGAGTGGGCATCCTTGTCTTGCTCCAGTTTTGAGAGGAAATGATCCCAATTTCTGTCTGTTTAGCAGTATGTTGACTGTGGGTTTCTTGTAGATGGCTCTTACTATTTTGAGGCCTGTTCCATCTATGCCTAGATGCTCAAGGGTTTTTATCAAGAAGAGTTGCTGGGTTTTATCAAAAGTTTTTTCCACATCTAATGATATAATCATGTGGTTTTTGTCTTTACATCTGCTGATGTATTTAATTATGTTTATGGTCTTGTGGATGTTGAACCAGGCCTGCATCCCGGGGATGAAGCCTACTTGGTCATGGTGATAATTTTTGAGATGTGTTGTTGGATCCAATTTGTTAGAATCTTGTTGAGAATTTTAGCATCTATATTCATCAAGAATATTGGCCTGTAGTTCTCTTTCTTTGTTGGATCTTTACCTGGCTTGGGTATTGATGTGATGTTAGCTTCATAAAATGATTTGGGGAGGTTCCATCTTTCTTGATTGCCTGGAATTCTTTCAGTAGGATTGTTTAAGCTCCTCCTTGCATGTTTTATAGAATTCTGCTGGAAAGCCATCTAGTCCAGAGCTTTTTTAAAATGACATAGTTGATTTCCTGGGTTGCTATTGGTCTATTAGAGTCTCAATTTCTTCTTGTTTCAACCTGGGGAGGTTGTGTGATGTAAGAAAGTCCTCCATTTCATTTAGGTTTTCCAGTTTGTTTCCATACTGTTGTACATAGTAATCTCTGATAATCTTTTGTATTTCTTTAGGGTCAGTTGTGACTTCATCTTTTGCATTTCTGATTGTGTTTATTTGGGCTTTTTCTTGGTCAGTCTAGCTAGGGGTCCATCATTCTTGTTTATCCTTTCAAAAAAACAGCTTTTGGTTTCATTGATTTTTTTGTATTATATTTTTGTCTCCTATGTCCCAAATTTGGGCTTTTATTTTGGTGATCTGGATTCTTCTGCTGAAGTTAGGGTTTTTGTGGTCTTGCTTTTCCAGCTTCCTTAGGTGATTTGTTAGGCTGTTAACTTGTGATCTTTCCATTTACTTCATATGTGTTTGTAAAGATATGAATTCACCTCTTAGTACTGACTTCATGGCATCCAAGAGATTTTGGTAAGATGTATCTTCATTTTAATTTGTTCCCAGGTATCTTTTAATCTCTGTTTTGATTTCTGTGTTGACCCAGGAGTTGTTTAGCATCATGCTGTTTAGTGTCCATGTCTTTGTGGGTTTTGGGGGAACTTTGTTGGTGTTGATATTTATTTTTATTCCACTGTGGTCTGAGAAGGTGCATGGCAGAATTTCAATCTTATGAAATTTGTTTATGCTTGATTTATGGCTGAGGATGTGGTTATTCTTAGAGTAAGTTCCATGTGGTGATGAGTGGAATGTATATTCCATGGTTGTTTGGTAGAGTGTTCTGTAGTTATAAATTAAGTCAATTTGTTCAAGCATCATGTTGAAATTCCAGATCTCCCTGTGAAATTTTTGTCTTGATGATCTGTCTAGGGTTGTTAGTGGGGTGTTTAAGTCCCCAGCTATGACAGTGTTAGAGTCAATATCTTTTTTTAGTTTGCTTAGAAGTTGCTTTATGAAAGTTGGTGCTCCTATGTTGGGTGCATATATATTTAGGATGGATATTTCTTGTTGATGGATTGAACCTTTTATCATTATGTAGTGACCTTCCATATCTTTTTAAATTTTTGATAGCTTCAGGGGTATTTTGTCTGATATTAAGATAGAGACTCCTACTTTCTTTTGTGCTCTGTTTGCCTGAAATTTTGTTTTCTATACTTTTTCTTTGAGTCTGTGAGTGTCTTTTCTGGTGAGATGAGTCTCTTGGAGACAATATATTGTTGCCTCATGATATTTTATCCAATTTGCCGCTCTATGTCTTTTCAGTGGTGCATTTAGTCCATACACATTCAGGCTAATTATTGAGATGTGAGAGTTTATCCCTGTCATGAGGTTCTTATAGAGCTTGTTGTTGTTGCTGCTGTTTTTGTTTGTTTGTTTTCTTTCTTTTGATTTTTGGGTTGATTCATGTGTGTTTTCAATCTTTTTCCTGCATTCTTGGGAAGGGCGTTGTTGTTCTTTTTTTCCTTTCTTCTGTGTTTAATACTTTCTTAAGCATTTCTTGTAGAGCTGGTCTGGAACCAGCATAAACTCTTAGGGATTGAATGTCTGGGAAGGAAATTCTCCATCACTGATAAAACTTAGTTTAGCTGGGTAGGTAATTCTTGGTTGAAATTGTTTATCTTTGAGAACTTTGAAGATTGGGCTCCAAGCTCTCCTAGCCTGAAGTGTTTCTGTGGATAAGTCTGCTGCTATTCTAATTGGTCTTCCCCAGTAGGTAGTCTGACCTTTCTCTTTTGCTGTTTTTAGGATTTTTTTCTTTTATACCTACTTTGTGTAGGCTAATTACTATGTGTCTAGGAGTTGGTCTTCTCATTTATTGTCTTTCAGGGGTTCTCTGAATCTCTTTTGTTTGAATGGTACCATTACTGATGAGATGAGTGAAATTTTCTTGGATAATTTCATGGAATGCTTGTTCCAGGGTGATCTCTGTCTCTCTATCTGCCTCAGGGATTCCAATTAATCTTAGGTTTGGCCTATTGAAATTATTGCTCATCTCTTGGAGGTTTTACTCTGTTTTTAAAAGCCTCTTTTCTGTTTTTAACAGTTTGGGTTAGTTCCATATTTTGGTCCTCAAGCTCTGAGATTCTTTCTTCTGCTTGGTTAATTCTGCTTTCCATACTTATCAGTTTGTTATATTTCATTAACTGTATTCTTTAGTGCTGTTATCTTAGTATTAACTCCTTCATTCTTTCCTTTTGTCACTCCTTATTTCTATTTATTCTCTCTATTAATATCTTGATATCTAGGTTTGTGGTTTGAGACCAGTCATTCTGGGGGTTCTTCATTTTTGAATTCCGAAGTCTGTATTCTCAGTGGCTGACCTCCCAAGGCTCATGTTCTTCCTTTGTTTTTTTTTTTCATTTGTGTAGGTTTTCCTCCCCCTCCCACCCATTTTAAAAAACCTCTTCTTTAATTCTATTATTCAGTGATGAGGGGATAGCTTTTATTTCTGTTTGCTCAAACTCCTATTCTTCTTTATGTAGATCCTCTATCTTTGTTCATTTCTGAAGCTGGACTGGGAGTGGAGGGCCTGTGCTTTTTGCAGTTTTGAGATTTAATTAAGGGGAGAGCTGTGATTCAGAAGCTATCTGCACAACCTAGTATCCGCTGATAGGTGTGTGGGTCTGCTGAAACCCACTTCTCACTGCCTTACAATCTGTCTATGTGGTGGGGGTGTTTGTTTGCCCCAAAAGCAAAATGAGATAAGAAAAGGGAAATAATGGAAAAAGGAAGGAGGAAGATGAAGGTGGAGAGAGAGAAGAAGAAGAGGGAAAACAGATAGGCATACCAATTAACGAATAAATAGAGAAACAAAGACAGAAAAAATACAGACAATCATACAGACAAACAAACAAAAACCCCCTTGTCTGTGTACTCTCCCTCAAAAATACCCAAACAAAAACAAAAAAATCTAAAAAAAATTAAAATAACAGAAACAAAGCAAAGCAAGTACAAAATGTAAACAAAAACAGAAAGAGAGAAGAAAAAAAGTAGAAACTAAAACAAAAAACAAAAAAGAAGGGAAGAAACCTCTCTGTGGCCATTTCTGCAACTCCAGGTTCCTTTTGCAACCGCCTCTCCTTAGGGAGCGGCTCTGTTCTCCAGCCCCTCCCCTCCACTCTCAGTGCAGGCTGATAGGGTTGCTCTCATCATGGGTCAGAGGCCCCCCACCCTGGACTACTGTGGGAGGAGGATGGATGAGATCCAGACTCACCCTCTGGCTGCTGCTGCTAAGTCTCCTACTCAGACCTGATGTGTCTTTGCCTATTCCAGCATGGGGGAGGAGAATAGCCTCTGTGTCCCAAGATGAAGGCTGGGCAGATCTGGGCGGGGCAATGCTGGTCTCTGCCAGTTTCTAGGACTTAGAAGATGGCACTCATAGGCATCTTGTCACTGGCATTGGAGCTTTATTCCAGATTTCCACGGCCTGCCTTCTCCACGGTTCCTCCTGCTTGTGCCTGGTCTACTGCTGCAGGTGATGGTATTGACTGGGTGCAAGGTGGTGAGGGGTGGCTGTTCTCTGCTGCCTCCTCTCAAGAAAGCCCTGAGAATGGCAGAGGATCCTGTGCACCCACAACTTCAATCTCAGGATGGTGGTGGGTTGCAGTTACTTATGGGGGAGAGCCCCGGGTGCATGAACCTGAGTCTCCCCTCAGATAGACTTTCACTCACCCACTAGCACATACCCACTCATGCAGAGTCTTTATGGACACTTGCTTTTGCAGAGACTCTCACAGTCTGACCTGTTCCATCACCATCTTCTCTCCGAGTTTTTGTCTGCTCTTCAACCTCTGCACCAACCCCTGGGACGAGCCCAGTCATGAAGAGCAGGAAACTGCTGCTGTCTGAGACAGAAGCAGACACTTGCTGTCCCAGGTTAAGTCTCTTAATTACTACAGCCAATGATTCAATTGTGTGTTTTGTACTTACATGAAACTACTATTTTTCTAATGTATGTAAATGCCACTCTGATTAATGAAGTTCGAATGTATTTTAAAATATAAGATGATGATGATAAGTGAGGGTCTCACTCTGTTGCTTAGACCAGACTGCAGTGGCATAATCATGGCTCACTGCAGCCTCCAAATGTTGTATTATTGATAGCAGCTTTTATCATGTTCTTTCTCAGTCAATAGACGTAAAGTGTACATGGAGGTATCCATAAAACCTTTTACTTTAAAAATAGTTTTTTTAAAAAACAAAATGATACATGTACATAGTTTAAAGAGTCAAATAGTAAAAGCAAAAAGCTTGACAAGAATTCCTCTTCCAGCCGGGTTCGGTGGCTCAGCCTGTAATCCCAGTGCTTTGGGAGGCTGAGGTGAGTGGATTGCCTGAGCCCACAGGTTCGAGACCCATCTGGGCAACTTGGCGAGACCTCATTTCTACAATAAAATCAAAAATTCAGCCAGGCGTGGTAGTGCGCGCCTGTAGTTCCAGCTACTTGGAATGCTGAAGTGGAAGGATCGCTTGAGCCCAGCAGGTCGAGGCTGCGGTGGCCGGGAGCATGCCACTGCACTCCAGTCTGGGTGACAGAGTGAGACTCCAACTCAAAAAAAAAAAAGAATCCCTCTTCCATTCCCAACTCCTCCCCCCATTTTGTGCTTTTCAGAAATACTTACAATCTGTTGTATTTATCTAGTATTTCTAAATAACATACTCACCTTGCTCTTTCTTGATTTTTTTTTTTTTTTGGTGGTAGAAATAATCTACCTACTTCCCAATAAGAAAGAGAGGGGTTAGCTTTCTTCATCCACTAGCCTTTATGTGTGGTTAGATCAATATTCAGTGTTTGCATCCTTATGACTTAAGCCAATGCTACTCAGCCATGGAGTGTACTATAATAACTCTTTTCTTCCTATAAAGCTTTTTGTTTTTTTTCTGAAGTTAATATTTGCTTTTTCTATTTGGTTGATTAGCTTTCTTTGTATTTACTACTAATTAATTCCCCCAACCTGCTCCTAATGTATACATTTGTTCTCAGTATCTAAACATATTAGGTATTTCTATAAATTTCAGCTTTATGATTCTAGAACCTCCTGACCTGTTCCAGGCTGGGCTAGTTATGCTCTATGCCGATTGCACTGCCATCTTGAGGACTTCCTTCACCATCATCCCTGGAATTTCCTTTGCCTCTCTTTTATCTTTGATTCCCTGTTTCCTGGATCCAGTGTCTTTTCTTTCCTAGTTGATTCTGTAATTTTGGTGGAACATATCCTCTAGTGTCTAGTACCTCACTGAAAAAGGTTGCATGAGAAGTGTTTTATGACCTTATATGTCTAAAAATGTCTTTATTCTATCCACACACTTAATTATATATAGTTTGATTGCACAAAATTTTGGGTTGGAAAACATTTTCCATGCTTCATTATCTTTTTGTTTCCAGTGTTGCTATCGAGAAATCCAGTATCTTTAAGGTTCTTTATACTTTTGTTGAATCTCTCTTCTCCCCTTTTTCCTTTCTCTGAAAGCTTGTAGACTTTTCTCTTATCCTCAGTGCTCTAAAATTTCACAGTCTATGTTTCTACTTTCATCTGTTGTGCTGGGAGTTCAGAGGGCCCTTTCAGTTGGGTACTCATGTCTTCCATCCTGGGATATCTCAAGTATTTATTTGCTTATTTCTTCTTTTACATGTAGAAAGTAGAGAGTAACTTAGTGTTTGAAATTCTTTTGTTCAGATGTTGGACTTCCTGAACTGATCTTGTTTTTTTTTCCTTCTTTCTCCTATTTTCCATCTTTGCTTTTGGCTCAATTTCTGAGAGGTTCTTTTGATTTTAACTTCTTACCCTTGGGATTTTCATCTTGTTATCATATTTTTAAGTTCTAAGAACATAACTTTTTTGGGTTCCTTTTTTCAAAAGCTCTGTTTCCTTCAAGTTGCTGCTTTCTGCTTACCTATTTTGGTCACTGTCTTTCATCTTAGAGATTTTCCCCAAATACCCAGTAGTCCTAGGTTCTCTGTTTATATTCGAGTGGGGTCTCCATAAAGCCCTGAACATATTGCAGGGAGGGCTTATCAAATGTGTCTTTACTAAGGTGATCTGGCTGGAGTACTTCTTTAGTGAATCTCTTGATGTCAGTATCTTTAAGTCATGTTTTATTGGTGTTAGATTCTATGGGGAAGGCTCTTCTGGTGTCCTGTCTGGAAGGTAAAAGTCTGAATGCTTATGAACTAAGTGTGTGATGGTGTTTGTTGTATGTAAAACTAGCTGAGGCCAGATTCATGTGGGTGGTGAAATAATTCACCAAGACAGTTGTAAATTAAGAAAGGCAGATTTATTAAAGGGAAAGTATGTTGCAAAGGGAGAAATGGGCAGTGCAGGGAAGCTGTCTGCTGTCTGTCCTGAAGCAGGAGCTTTTATAGGGTTGTGCTGGGGAGTTTGCACGTGGCACTAAGGGGTGTGGAATGAGGAGTTGTATACATGTTGTGTGTGCTGTGTGAGGGGTTTGCAAGACACTGATTGATTGTGGTGATCTGTTCCTTAAGATAGGGTTAATTTACAGCAATGGTTAACTGCTTTCCCATTTACAGCATTCAGCTAAAGGTTAGTTTACAACAATGATTTACAGCAGTCAGCAAGTGTTTACGACTCTTACTATAGTCAGTAAGTTCCTTGCAAATTTCACCCTGAGATCTTTCCTCAATATAATTTATCCAATTGTTGCTGGCCTATTTGGGCCTTATATTTCTTCACAGTGTAGATGTCTGTTCCCTTCAAAACTTATGTTGAAATTTGATCCCCAGTGTTAGAGGTGGACCTTGGTAGGAGGTTTTTGGGTCATGAGGTGGATCCCTCATGAAGGATTTGGTGATAATGAGTGAATTCTGGCTCTATAAGTTCCAAAGAGAGCTGGTTGTTAAAAAGAGCCTGGCGCCTTCTCCCTCTCTTTCTTCCTCTCTCACCACGTGATTTCTGCACACACTAGCTCATGTTCACCTTCTGCCTTGAGCAGAAGTAGCCTGAGGCTTTCACCAGAGGCCCAATTTTCCAGCGAGCAGAATTGTTACAGTCGAACCAGGTTCTTATGCCTGCTGCCCGGAAAAACCAAAATGGACACAGCCATTACAATGGAGAAGGAGTTTAATATAGCAAAGCAGCCAAGTGAGGAGGGCAAGAGAAATCACTCAAAGCCACCTCCCTGAAGATGCAGAGGATATGGTTTTTAAAGGGACCTTGGTGGGCAAAGGGATTGGAGTTGTTGATTGGTTGATGATGTCATTGGGGAGTGTTGAGACTGTCTTCCTTGGGTGCTGTGACCAGTAGAGGACTTCCTGGTGCTCTGGGCCTAGGTAGGAGTTTGGGTCTGCCAGAGTACAAAGTCTGAAAAAGATCTCAGATACCATTCTTAGGTTTTACAATAGATGCTCTCTATAAAACAATTCTCCTGGCCATCAGGTATTAGCCTCCCCCACCCTATCCCATCCTGGCCTTGAATCATTATAGAGGCAGTCCAGGAGGAAGGTGTAGAGGGAGGTGGGGTCCCTGGAGATTGAAGCCACTTATCTTTCAAATGGTTTCGTGTCTCCTTAAGCAGTTTCAGATCCATTGTTTAAGAAAGAATATGTTGATCAGCCTTGCCCCTCCCCTGGGGGTCAGGACAGAAAGGCAATTTTATACGGGCAGTTTCAGAATCATGAGACAAATAAGCCTTTTTCTAAAAAAAAGAATCATCCAGGTCCAGGTATTCCTTTATAGTAACACAAACTGACTAAGATAGAGTGGCAATGGGCCTGCGGTGGGGGAGGTAGTGGTGTCTCCAAATCAGACTGTAAAACCTTCAACATGCTATCCCTTGCCTCAGCTGTGCCTGGTATCTCACCCTTCTGCCCCCACCAGAGAGTAAACCTCTAGTTCGTAGCCAAGGTGGGCCAGGGTAGTGCTGAGGGCATGAAGATGCGGATGGGGGTATAACTGTATTTTAAGTAGACTTTCAGTCAGAACCCTTGTATTTAGCCTCCACTTTCATTCGCACTCCCAAAGGTACCTGGGCTGGTTTAGGACTCAGCTTTCTTAGGTCTTCCAAATCAGTAATCCATCTGCTCATCCATCTAATTTTCAGTTTCCATACCATGTTGCTTTTGTCTCTGTCCTTTTCTTTTTTTTCTGGGAGTTTAGCCTTAACCCAAGGCCCTTTATGGTTTTGGCGGTTTTTTTGGAGAGCAGAGGCTGAGTATGTTTAGTCTGTTTTCTTTAACTAGAACCCGAAATGTATGCTACAGACTGACCTCATTCTTATGCCCACTGCCCAGAAAAACCCAGACTGAGGCAGCTGTTACAGTAGAGAAAGAGTTTAATATCACAAAGCAGCCGAGTGAGGAAGATGGGAGCTATTTCTCAAATCTGACTCCACGAGAATTTTAGGCTGTGGTCTTTTAAGGAATAATCTGACAGGCGGGGTACTAGGGAGTATGTGCTGCTGATTGGTTGGAGATGATGTCAAGGGGGTTGTTGAAACTACCTTGCCTGGAGCCAGTTACTGGGAGGGGGTGTCACAGGACCAGTGGAGCCAGCTTCCTGGTATGTGTTCTGGTGGAGTCCCAGGTCCATCAGAGAGCAAAGTCTGAAAAACTTTGAATTTTTTTTTTTTTTTTGAGTCAAGGGTCTCACTCTTTCACCTAGGCTGGAGCACAGTGGTGCGATCATGACTCACCACAGCCTCAACTTTCTGGGCTCAGGTGATCCTTATACCTCAGCCTCCTGAGTAGCTGGGATACAGGTGTGTGCCATATTACATGACTAATTGTTTGCTTTTTTTTTGTAGAGCTGAGGGCTTGCTATGTTGCCCAGGATGGTCTTGAACTCCCGGGCTCAAGCAACCCTCCCACCTCAGCCTCCCAAAGTGTTGGGATTATAGGTGTGAGCCACCATGCCCAGCTTCAAACAGCATTCTTAGGTTTTACAATAGGTGCTATCTCTAAAGCAAGTCCCATGACCATCCCCTACTGACCCTTGGGCAATACATCATTAAAGAGGTTGTTTAAGAGTATGATGTGTGGAAGGTGGGGTCCCTGGAGATTAGAGCTGCTCATGTAAACTTTAGGATGCCATCAAGGAGATCTGTGCAATCTTAGGCTCACTGTTTTTTTGTTTTGTTTTGTTTTGTTTTGTTTTTTGAGTTGGAGTCTCACTCTGTCGCCCAGACTGGAGTGCAGTGGCCGCTCCCGGCCACCGCAGCCTCGACCTGCTGGGCTCCGGCGATCCTTCCGCCTCAGCCTTCCAAGT
>CAUYQG010071962.1:0-10210 GCA_963574415.1 Tarsius wallacei | reverse complement strand
CATCCAGAGGTTACAGTCTACTTGATCATGGTAGATTTTTTTTGAGATATGTTGTTGGATCTGATTTGCTAGAATCTTATGGAGAATTTTTGCATCTATGTTCATCAGGGAAATTGGCCTGTAGCTCTCTTTCTTTGTTGGATCTTTATTTGGTTTGTGTGTCAGTGTGATGTTAGCTTCATAAAATGATATGGAGAGAGCTCCATCTTTCTAGATTGTCTGGTATACTTTCAATAGGAGTGGTATCAACTCCTCCTTGTATGTTTTTTTAGGATTCTGCTGGAAAGTCATCAGGTCCAGGGCTTTGTTTTGTAGGTAATAAGAAAAAGGAAAAAAAAATATGGTAATTTCAATGGTTACAAGAAGGCATTTGAAAAATTTCAATATCCCTTCTTGATAAAGAAAACTCTTTACAAATTACATATAGAAGGCATGCATTTCTACATAATAGAGACCATGTAAAACAAACTGACACCTAATGTTATACTAAACAGAAAATTTTTTTTCCAATATCTGGAAGACAAGTGTGATCACTTTCATTATTCCTATTCAATATCATTGAAAGTTGTAGCCAGAACTGCTAGGAAATAAAAGGCATAAAGAGCTGGGCTCGGTGGCTCAGTCTGTAATCCCGCACCTTGGGAGGCTGAGGTGAGTGGATTGCCTGAGCCCGCGGGTTCGAGACCCGCCTGGGCAACTTGGTGAGACCTCATCTCTACAATAAATCAAAAAAAAAATTAGCTGGGCATGGTAGCGCACGTCTGTAGTTCCAGCTACTTGGAAGGCTGAGACAGAAGGATCACTGGAGCCCAGCAGGTTGAGGCTGCAGTGGCCAGGAGTGGCCACTGCACTCCAGTCTGGGCGACGGAGTGAGACTCCAACTCAAAAAAAAAAAAAGGCATAAAGACATCCAAATTGGAGAGAAAAATTTCAATAAGATCTACTTGCTAATGACATAAACTTTTATATAGAAACTTAATACACTTCCAAAAAACTGTGAGAACTAATAAATTAGTTTAGTAAATTTTCAGGATACAAAATCAATATATACATATTAGTAGCATTTCTACACACTAATAATTAATTATCTAAAAAAATAAAAGAAAACCATTATATTTACAATAGTTACAAAAAAAGATAATTGTCCTAGGAACTAATTTATCCAAGGAGGTGAAAAATCTCTACACTAAAAACTCTGAAATCATTGATGAAAGAAATGTAAGAAGACAAAAGTAAATGGAAAAGTATTCCATGTTCTTGATTTGGAAGAAATAAGATTGCTAAAATGTTGATAGTATCCAAAGTAATGTACAGATGCAATGCAACTCCTTTGAAAATATCAACAACATCCTTCACAGAAATAGAAAAAAATAGTCCTAAAACACTTTTGGAACCACAAAAGACCCAAAAATAGTCAACACAATCCTGAGCAAAAAGAACAAAGCTGTAGGCACCACATTATCTGACTTTAAAATATACTGGATAGCTATATTAACCAAAACATTTTTGTATTTGTATTAAAAAACAGATATATAGATCAATGGAACATAATAAGTAACCTAAAAATACATTCATAAATTTATAGCCAACTGGATTTTTACAAAGATTCCAAGAAAACACTATAAGAAACATACAATCTCTTTAAATAATGGTGCTGAAGAAACTGGATATCCATGTGCAGAAGAATAAAAGAAAAACGTTGGACCCTATTTTTCACCATATATGAAAATTGACTCAAAATTGATTAAAGTCTCAAATGTAAGATCTAAAACTATGAAACTACTGAAGCAAAAATAGGTAAAATGCTTCATGACATTGGATTTGGCAAATATTTTTTGTGTATTTCAAAAGCACAGTCAGCAAAAGCAAAAATAGATCAGTGGATTTATACAAAGCTAAACAGCTTCTGCAAAGCAAAGGAAACAATGATAGAGTAGAGAACCTACAGAATCGGAGAAAATATTTGCAAATTCATTCTGACAAGTGGTAAATAATTAAAGTATATAAGGAACCCAAACAACTCAAAAACACACACACAACCACACACACAAACATCGAATAATCTAACTAAAATAAGAAGAAAAGAAGATATGGCCAACAGATATATAAAAAATATACTTAACATCACTAATCATCATGGAAATGCAAATCAAAACCACAATATCATCTCTTTATATTCAGAATGGCTATTGTAAAAAAGATAAAAGATAAGAACTGGTGAGGATCTCGAGAAAAAATAACATACATTATTGGTGGGACTGTAAATTGTTACAGTCATTTTGTGGAGACAGTATGGAGTTTCCTCAAAAAATTAAAAACATAGAATTACCAGCAATTCCACTACTGGGATTATGTTTAAATAAAGTAATATTAATATGTCAAAAAATATGTGCACTTCCATGTTTACTGCAACACTGTTAACAATAACCAACATAGGAATCAGCATAAGTGCCCAACAACATTATGAATGAATAAAGAGAATGTGTTATATATAGGCAATGGAATACTATTCAACCAAAGAAGAATGAAATTATGGTATTTGCAACAACATGGATGAACCTGGAGACACAAAATAAAACAAACAAAACACTGAAAAACAAATACTGTGATTTCTTGCTGATATATATAATCTTTTAAAAAAGATGTCATGGAAGGAGTTAATAGAACAGCAGTACCAGAGACTAGAAAGGGTAGGGAGAGGAGGGGGATGAGAAAAAGATGATCAATGAGTAAAAGTTATCATCAGAAAGAGAGAATAGCTTCTGGTGTTTTATTTCCTCTCAAAGTGGATATTGTATATTCACACTGCAAAGAAGTGATGAATGTTTGAAGTGATGGATAGCCTAATTACTTAAATTTGATAGTTACACAAAGTATTCATGTATCAAAACATCACCCTGTACCCCATAAATGTACACAGCTATTATGTATCAATTCAAAAAGGAATGTGATGAAATACAAGAATGTGATAAAACTATTTTTAAAATGTATGAAATAACCTCCCTGAAGGGATGAGAAATAATGTGCTGAAAAAAATATTCTTAGTACTTCTAGGGTATAAGTGTCTTCTTCCATTAAAGGTGTTATAATTGTTTACTCATTCTGTAGTCTTAGAAACAGATAATTAAATATTCTTTAATTTTATATTTAAGATTCTATTGAAATTCATATTTAATTAAATGTACATTGTTTTATAGATCTCTTCAGTGGAATATAAATATCTCAAGTGAACTTTATAAATTTTGGGAAAGAGATTATCCATTTATTTAGGGAAGTTTGGTTAAAACACAAACAAAGCCAAAGCAGGCACATTTATTAAACTTAATGAGAAAAAAACAATTTTATGGAAATGTAAGGTAGTTTTCATTGGACTAAATTATTACAGTGACTGATATAAGATATACATCTCCATTCAGGCTGCACTGGTCACTCTGATAGATATTGAAAAGGAAACACTAGCCCCAGGAGGGACTGACAGATGCTGGACACTGCTAGAGGAGTAAAGGAGGGAGAAGGGAGGAGGGCATGTGGCAGTATATTGGGTACCTGCTCCACTATCAGGGAGAGAGGGCCAGCTACTAGAAGCCCAAATTTCACCTGCATGCAACCTTCTTATGCAAGAAACCTCTATTTTCCCCCACAACTCTAATACATATATATAAAATGTTACCTATATTTCTGTATTCAGCAAATGCATTATAATACTGCATGTCAAATTAAAATCTGTTATATGTTATATATGCCCATTCCATAAGATACATATGTTTTTATACATATGATGTATATATTTTTGTCTTATACAAAAAAATGCCAAGCTCTTTTATATGTTAACTTTCTTGTTCTCAAGGCTCTCTCACTCCATTGACCTCATTTTAATTTCTCGAGTTCTTCGCATTTTTTTCACTCAGGTTTTTTTTTTTTCTTACAGTCTTTTTTATCTCTTTATTTTCTATTATATACGTATACTTATTTTTATCTAAATTTTTTTTCTAAATTCCCTAAAGTTCTATGACTACTGTAGCAAGATCAAATTCCTCCTTTTGTCTATTATATACTCATATCTTTGTCTTTTGCATAGTATAACAGCATAGTTTCATTTCATATCCGTTGCAATTATTTGACTTTTGACTTGACGTTAGGAGAATTTGTGTAGTATTGTTTCAGGTAGAAAAATAATTCTTCTCTTTCCCTCTCAAAATATGCAGTTGTGGTATTTCTATAACTCTATTAATTTATGTTCTACTCACTGCGTTATTGCAGTTATTTGTACAATTTGTAAATAACTAATAACGTTTTACTCAATGAAAACTTAGAATATATTTCTTCCCTTTGGATTTAAAATACTGTGAAAATGCAAGTATAGACTATTTTTCAGTAATGAATAGATATTGTGTAGTTTTTTTGTGTCATGTGTGTTTTTTTAGAATCAACTTTGGCCAGGCCCAGTGGCTCATTTCTATGATCATAGCACCTTGGAAGGCCAAGGGAGAATTGCTTGACCCCAAGAGTTCGAAATCATCTTAGGTAACACAGCACAATCTCATGTCTTAAAAAATAAAAATAAAAAAATTTAGCCAGGTGTGCTGGAACACCTGTAGTCCCAGCTATTCAGGAGGCTGAGGTGAGAGGTTTGCTTAAGTCCAGTGATTTGAGACTGCAGTGAACAAGTTATTTAGACAAGTTACATAGGCTTTCATTCAAAATGCATTCTTTTACAAAATTGTGTTGACTATTCTGAGTCATTTTACCATCTGTTTCACTGCTATTTTATAAAATCCTATTTTTCAATTCTTTGTGGCAAATATGTAGAATTATTAAAGGTATATTTCCCATTTGACCTACAGTCATGGTATAAAGAACACACAACTCTAGTGCATTTTCATATATTCCTTCATCATTTATCAGTACACAATTTTTTCTTTTGCATATAAAGGACTCTGTACTTCCGTTAAAACATACCAATTTTTAATTGTCTGCCTTACACTGTCTAGTATCTCATGTAAAATATTGAATAACAATGAAAGAAAGTAAAATTTCTTACCCAGCTTCTGATACTGACATAACCACTCCTGCTTCTTTTCAAGTGGTATTTTCATGGTGGTATGTCTTTTTTCTTTAACATCCTTTAACTTTTAATTTATTGGTGTCTTTGTATTTAAAATGAAATTTTGCCAGGCTGGGTAGCTCAGCCTGTAATACCGCACCTTGGGTGGCTGAGGTGAGTGGATTGCCTGAGCCCGCGTGTTCGAGACCCGCCTAGGCAACTTGGCGAGACCTCATCTCTACAATAAATCAAAAAAAGCTAGCCAGGTGTGGTAGCGCACGCCTGTAGTTCCAGCTACTTGGAAGGCTGAGGTGAAAGGATCGCTGAAGCCCAGCAGGTTGAGGCTGCGGTGGCTGGGAGCAGCCACTGCACTCCATTCTGGGTGACAGAGTGAGACTCCAACTCAAAAAAAAAACCAAAAAAATAAACAAAATAAAATATTTTGTGAATATTTTTTGTCTTGCTATATCATCCAATTTTTTATTCTGTAATTTTCATTAGTGTTATAACATTTCTTGTAATTTTTATATGGATTTAAGTTTATCATCTTGCTGTTTATATTTTATTTTTTAATCAAATTTTTTCTTTTTACATTTAATTTATTCTATTTTTAAAATATTCTTCCATTTTTATGTCCTGTTGTCTCATTATCTACATATTTTTGCTCAATTATTACTCAGAACCTATTTTACATTTCTATTAGACATGTTTATGAGCAATTATTTTTTTATTTTGCTTGACAGTAAAATCTCTTTATTTCCTCTTTTTTTGGTATATACTTTTTTCAGTATTTGAAACCCTTGGTTCACTTTTATTTTTTCTTAGAGTAAGTTAATAATTGCCCTTTCATTTTTTATCTGACCTGTATGAATTTCTCATGAGAAACTTCTTGAGTTACTATTTTATTCCTCTGTACATATTCTGTCTCTTGCTCTAGTTGTTTTCAAGATCACACATTGCCACTAGATTTTAGTAGTTTGATTATTATATGACTTGTGTGTCTTCTTGTGTTTATTGTGATTACGGTTCACTTAAAATGAGCCTATGGGTATATGAATGTAATACAATTTTGAAATGCTTTATCTATTACTATAGATATTTTGTTATAAAAATTATAGCCTACATTTTGTGTCACTTGATGTTGTCATTTAATTCACTGACGGTGTTTTCATTTTTTCTGTTCTATCTTATTTTAAATAAGATCTATTGCTATAAGCTCATGTTTAATATTTTTCTTTTAGCTGTGTTCAATTTTCTGTTAATTTCATTCAGTATATTTTAATCTCAGAATCTATATTATTCATTTTTTGTGATTATGAATATATTTAACTCACATTTATATCTTCTATTTCTCTTCTCATCTTAGACATATTTTTTGTATCTGTAAGCATTTTGAATATATTTACAATAGTCATTTTAATGCCCTTATCTTCTAATTCCATTAACTCTGTCATTTCTGTATCTGATTATCATTACTTGCTTACATGTAAGCTGTAAATTTAGTCCTTGGGTTCTGAATTATGTTATATCCTTTTAAAAAGATGAATTTTTGGTATATATTTAATTTATTTAGAATACTTTATATCATTTTGAGGTTTACTTTTAAATCTGTGAAAATGAATCAAGTCCATCTTTTATCTGAGACTAATTTAACAGCACTAATAAATTGATACACATTCAAGGATTCTCTCAGATGGCTTATGTGTTATGAGGTCTTTCTAATCTGATTACTGAGAAAACTCACTGCTCTCAGCCTTTTGTAAGCTAAATTGCCTCTTAGTTTACTGTATTTCCATACTTCCTTAGCATTCCTTCTATGGGTGCACAGATAAGTATTCGGCCAAAGATTCAAGGAGACACTCTTGAATATCTGGAAGGTGTTATCCCCATATAGCTCTCTTTCATCTGATACTATGACCTGAAAATTCTGTCTACTTCAACATCCTTAAAATCTAATATTTGTCTCTTTGAATCAGTAAACGTGTAGGGATCTTCTTGAGTTCATTCTTCTTCCTTGATTCCTGGAAAATAGCCTCCAGAAAATATGCAGGGTAATAAGATTCCACTTGTTTTATTTACCTCAGCTATCACATTGCTACTCTGCTGTTTTCTCATGTCTTGTAGGATCTCTCAGATCGGTGTTCAAAATACTAGTTTTATATGATAGTGGAGGCGAAGAATGTGATCGGTGTTAGGCAGAAAAAGGAGCTTAAGCAAAAATTTTATATATTTTAACCCACATAATCCTCATAGGTTTCCAATAACAAAGCTGTGCTCGATTATCTTATTGTCAACTTGGTTAAATTGTGAACTAACTTTTCCAGAACACACTTCCCTGTATATTCCTGAGTGAGAGGTTAACAAAACAGCAACTTGCACAAGATATGGAAGACAGAACCATGGAACTGGCCATCACTCTTTAAAGTTTGCTGTGGTTAGAGATGATCACAAATGTTGAAGCACCCCTAAATTTCCAACTTGTCCTTCTGTTCTCCCACACATCGTTCAGATCTTTTTTCTGACTGTGGGCTTTGCTGTCCAACCATAAGTCTTGGTTCATCACTAGACTCTTTGATATAGGTTCACAGATTCAGCAATTTCCTGTCCCTTCCTTTGTAGCTTCCTCTTTGTACTTTCCCCTCTAGCATAGAACAAGTATTTGGTTTCTGATTTTGACAAGATAGTAACTCAGTTAATTATCTCATATTTCTGTCTGATATTCATTTTCCCCTCTTCTTTCACAATTGTACAAGGTCTAATTTCTACAATAAATACCTCTTGTCACAATTAATTGCAATTTCATTGCCATCATTCAACTTTCGTTAATATAGTATGCATTTAGATTGTCTCTGACTATTAAATGATTAAAATAAGAAATAGGAATTAATTAATAATGGGCTTAATGTTAAAAAGCTAATTAGTGATAAAGCTAGAAATTAAACCCAGGAAATATATTTCCAAAATCCATGGTTCTATTAACTTTGTCTTATTTCCTCCTTAAATCTTTGCACCTATCTGTGGTTATAAAATATCTTCAACTTTCTATTTAATTTTTATTATTTAAAAACAATCTACAATTGCCACATCATTGTGCATTTAAAATTTTTTTAATATAGAGATGTGGTATAAAGAGAGGATTAACTACTTAAATGGACTGCATGCAGGTGAAGTTTGGACTTCTACCTGGCCTTGGTTCCCCCTGGTAGTGAACCAGTATTGTTTTGTGTTGTCATGTGCCCCCTGCCCTACTCCCTCCCTCCTTCCCCTAGCAGTGCCCAGTGACAGCTCATTCCTTGTGGTATTGTAGTTTGATGTATCAATGCATGTATACACTGCACAATTATCAAATCAAGCATATTCATCACCTTAAACATTTATCATTTCCTGTGATGTTAACATTCAAAATCTTCTCTTCAGGCTGTCTTGAAATATATACTATATTTTTGTTAGCTATGGAGAACCTAATGTGTAATAAAATACCACAACCTCCTTTTCTTGTCTAAATGTAACACTGTGCTCCTTTGCCAACCTCTGTCTATCCACCTCCCTGCCTATACTTCCCAGGTACTGATAATCTCTATTTTACTCTCACTACTGAAAGATTAACTTTTTTAGACTTCACAGATAAGGAAAGATTTTTGTTATCCATTTATCTGTAAATGGGAACTTAGGTTGATTCCATGTCTTGACTATGTTAATAATGGCGCATAAGCATTGGTGCCTAGATATTTCTCTGATGAACTGATTTCATCTCCTCTAGATATATATCTAGTTATAGGTGCTATATATATATATATATATATATACATATATACATATATATATATCTTGTAATAGGATTATCAGATCATTTGTTAATTCCATTTTTAATTTTTTGAGGAACTACCATACATTTTTTCCATAATAACTTTACTAATTTAAATGTGTATGTGACAAGGGATTAAAATCCAAAATAGATAAGTACATTATACTACTCAAACAGAAAAAAATAATATGATAAAAATGGACAAAAGATCTAATTAAACATTTCTCAAAAGAAGAAATAAAAAGGACCAATAGATTTATTTTTAAAATGCCCAATATCACACTAATCATCAGGAAAATGAAAATGAAAATCACAATGAGACATCTCCAGTAAGAATGACTATTATTGAAAGTCAAAAAATAATAATAACAAATGGTGGCAATGAAGTAGACAAATGAGAACTCATTATCTCTTAGTGGAAATGTAAATACCTTTCATTTCCAAACACATTTTATGACTTTGCAAGTGTTGAAACACTTGGTTATTTTTATTTATTTGGTAGAACTCTTTTCAACCCTCACATTTATATAATGACCATAGAATATTAAAATTTAATTCAAAAACTTATTTTTTTCTTTTATGTCAAAGATGAGACATACAAAGATAAGCATTTTGTGAATTTAAAAAATCAAGGGATGAAATATCTGAATAAAATATCTAAATAGGGAATATTAAGAATTTAATTATTAAATGTTTTCAATTCAAATTTTAATTATATTATCTTAGGTTTTCTTTCCTAATTATTTCATGCTTTTTTCTCAAAAGAATTTACTTGTAAAGATGTGCATTTGGCCGGATGCAATGGCTCACACCTATAATTCCAGCACTTTGGGAGGCCGAGGTGAGAAGACTGCCTGAGCCCACAGGTTCAAGACCAGCCTGGGCAACTTGTTGAGACTTCATCTCTAAAATAAATTTTTAAAAAATTAGCCAGGCATGGAGGTATGTGCCTGTAGTTCCAGCTACTTGGAAGGCTGAAGTAGAAGGATCACCTGAGCTCAGCAGGTTGAGGCTGCAGTGGCCCTAAGCCTGCCACTGCCCTCCAGCCTGGGCAAGACAGTGAGACTCCAACTCAAAACAAACAAAAAAATTTGCATACATTATATACTGTCTGTGAAAGAGTAGAGATTCTAATAAATATTGATATCAAATGCATGGAAATATAGAATATTTCTATGAAAATGCATTCATAATGAAAAAACAAATGAATAATGTATACTTACATTTGTATAGTTACCAATATATCTAGATAAAATATATTTTATTTTATTGACTTAATTTTTATTTTATTTTAAAGATGGGGGTACAATTCAGGGTTTGGTATACAAATGTTCATTATGCAGGTACCCTTGTTGATGAGG
>CAUYQG010071961.1:0-25941 GCA_963574415.1 Tarsius wallacei | reverse complement strand
TCCACAGAGGTTATACTAAGAAGTGTTCCCTTTCCCCACACTCTCTCCAGCATCTGTTATTTTTTGAGTTTTTGATGACTGCCATTCTGACTGGAATTAGGTGGTATCTCAGTGTGGTTTTAATTTGCATTTCTTTGATGACAGGTGAAACTGAGCATTTTTTCATGTGCCTGTCAGCTGCTCATATGTCTTCTTTTGACAATTGTCTATTCATATATTTTGCCCACTTTGTAATGAGGCTATTTTTTTTTTTTCTTTTCAGCACATTTGAGTTCCGGGTAGATCCTAGGTGTTAGGCCTTTGTCAGATATACATTTGGCAATTATTTTTTCCCAGTCTCTGGACTATCTCCCCTCTCTCTTGAGGGTTTCTTTGACTTTGCAGAAGTTTGTCAGTTTGATAAGGTCCCACTTGTCTATCTTATTTCTTTTGGCATGGGCACTTGGGTTTTGACCAGGGATTGGTTGCCAGTTCTAGCTTCCATAAGCATGTCTCCTGCATTTTCTCAAGTACTTACAGTTTGAGGTTTTATGTTTGGGTCTTTGATCCATTTGCAGTTGATTTTGTGTATGGTGATAGGTAGGGGTCTTACTTTTAAAAATCAACCTTCCATACAACCTCAAAATCCCTGTACTGGGAATATACCCATAGAAACTTGAATCACACTATGGAAAAGATACTTGCACATGTATGTTTATCACAGCACTGTTCACAATAGCAAAAACATGGAACCAGCCATGCTGCCCATCAAAAGGGGACTGGATTTAAAAAATGCAGTACATATACACAAAACAATATTATGAAGCCATAGCAAAGGACAAAATAATGAACTCTGTAGCAACTTGGATAGACGTAGAGTCTGTAATACTGAGTGATCTATCACAGAAACAAAGAACTGTGTACTACATGTTCTCACTCATAAGCAGACCTTGAATAATTATCTTAATACTATAAGAAAGGGATTGGCAGTAGTGAGAAACTGCCTGGGAAGAGGGGAAGCAGAATTGGCAGTAGTGAGAAACTGCCAGGGGAGAGGGGAACACATCTCATCAACAAGGGTACCTGTGTAATGAACATTTGTATACCTAACCCTGAGTTGTACTCCACATCTTTAAAACAAAAAAATTAAAAAATAAAATAAAATTTAAAAACTCTACTCTCTTCTCCCTTTGTTATCTCTCAAATTTTTGTTTCTTTCAAGTTCTGGGTCAAGTGTTCCTTATGTACCCCATCCATCTTAAAGAACAATGGTCTTACTTGTTATTCTGGCACTTTGTATAGGGCTCTATTATAATCCTTCTCATAAGTTTAGACTTAGTTGTCTGTATATCAACAATGATCTACTATATTGTAAATTCTAGTTTAAAATTCTTGATGGCAGTAACTATAACTTGAGTATCTTTATATCAATATCATTGGATAAGGTGCCAGATAGATTATTGTCTCTCTTCTATCACCAATATAACTCATCCCAAATAAACTGAGACTGCACATTATAAGACCTCTGCAATTTTCATTTATTTTTCATGTATTGAGATGGAAGCCTCTAAAACAGAAATAACCTTGAGTTTTGTTCTTCAGGATTTCCATTTTCTGTTACCAGTTGAACATTAGTTTTTACTGAGAATCTGAAAAATGTACTACAGCTCAGACTTCACTGAGATAAGTAAAATACTAAATGTACAGTCCAGCCCCTAAGGAAAATTACCAATCCTGGACCAAGCTGCTCCACCATGTGAGACCATACATATGTGGACATATTTGTTTCTGAGAGCCGATTTACAGCAAGTTGTCTGTAAAGTAATGAAAATCCCAAACTAAATGAGATGAAACCTAAGTTAAGTGTGATGAGACTGCCTGCTACTTGCCAATACTTCCAAGAGCAAATCATAGGAGATAGCACTAAAACATTGCCACAGGGCTTATGCTTAAAGCTTACAGTTCCCAGTTATATCTCCACAAGACAAGAAAGTCAAGAACTCTATTACCATAGTTTAAAGATTATACTAATTCTATTATACTTCTAATTTCTGTTTGCCTGATTGCAAAATGTCCACTTTCCCAGACCATTTATCCTCAAGAAATATTTTTTTTTCATAATGTTCTGCTTTTCTTGGTACCATAACCCAAGTTATTTTCATTTCCCTACCCCTCACTGTGTATTGATACCATGAAATATTAATTTATGCCTGATTCTGCAATTTGATTGATTTTTTGATATGTTTGTAAACTTCATACGAGCAGAGAACTTGTCTGGTTTAATCACTATTTTAACTGAATCATGCAGTAGCATTTCTTGCTCTTAGTAAGCAAGATTTGAATGAATGAAGCCATATTGAGTAACAAAGCAGTTTCTTTAGATATATAAATATTTAAAAAGTAGGATAGTGATCATGTTACTTATAGCAAGCCCAGGACAGAAAAATCTAAGTAAGCCTTATCTTCTTTCAGTACTGCCTTTTTCTATTTGCAAGACCTTGGACAATAATTTAGTCTTTCAGCGTGTCAACATCTTTATAAAGAATAAAATAGCACCTATCAGGTAAGGTTATTGTGAGGATTAAATATATTAATGACTGTAAAGTACAAGTAATTGTGTCAGCACATGACCCTAATAAATGTTAGCTCTTATTACTGAGTAAAGTGACTGTTTTCTTAGCTACTCATGTCAAAGTTTCATTAACAATCACCTGCCTTTTATCGCAAAATTCTACACATTACAGTGAAATACTCTGTCTGACAAAGACACTCTTTAATCTAAGATAGTAAGATGTTTTCCAGACTTAAAATTAAGCCATGACTTATAATTTAATTCAGAATTATGTGAAAATACATGAATTAAAATATCAGGACCAGAAGAAGCATATTCTATTTTAACATACGGCCTCTGTTCTATCTAGACAAGCTCCAGTTTTCTGGCTAATAATCAGTCAATATCTTTGAGAGTACTACAACAGTGCAGAAATTCTGTCTAATATTTTATTTTAATCCATTTCCCCAACTATGAAAACAATATATAAAAATTAAATAAAAAGAAAATATTTTAAAATAAATATAAAGCCAAATTCAAGGCCATCTACACATTTCACTAAAATATATAAATAAGTATCTGATAAAATTGTTAAAAACTATGTCAAGCATTCTGGTTTAAAACCAATAAACACTACATAAATAATAGTTTCAAAATTTTCAAGATATCATTCACTATAGAGTATGCCCTTGGAGAATGTTAAGGGTTGTCTGCAGCTGGAAAGAATAATTGGTTTACATGTCCCGAATCAAATGCCTATCCTATTCTTCCACCCACATTGTCATTTCAGTTTTTACTCCTTGATGATTATAGATTAATGGAACAAAAAAATTGTTTGTGTTTTCAGAAGAACTTGATAGCTTCTATTTTGTGAATATACTGCAGGTAGTAGTTTAAAATACTACAGATGGAGCAATCTGTTATTAAAAATCATTAAGCAAACAAACAATGGTACCTAGAATCTTCTGAGTTTGCACTGGAATAAGAAATTTTAGGACTTTCTTGCATTTTATTTACACAATTCTTAACTAAAGAGAGAGTTTGAAACTCCTTTCTATAGTCTAACTACTTCCCAAGTATTATAACAGAGCTGAAACTGTCACCGAATACTGCTTTCCTCAGCAATTCAAAATAAAGGTTCAGAAAGCATTTGATACTGCTCTACCTATTCATTTAACGTTAGTTTTAAAGCTGTCACTGATGTCACATTATTAGGGTATAAAGCTTGATGACATGTTGACACTAAACTCCATTTAAAAGCTTCCAAAAATATGCTGGGTGTTTTGTTCTGACTTTTGCAGTCTTCGACAAAATCATTGTGAGGTGTCTTTTAAAAAGCAGAAATCAGTGATTTAGTAAACTTCATAATGCTAGAGACTCCCTGGTGGAGACATTTGCATTCAGATGCTTTTTACTAGAAAATGTACAAAGTGAATGTGAGTTGTGCATATGGCAATGACCTAAGTGACAAATGGTGAGAGTCTGGGCTTAAGTCAAAAATAATAATAATAAAAATAATAATGATAATGATAATAATAATAATAATAATAATGGGATTGGGGTGCAGACATAAAAGGAATAAATCTTTGTAGAGTAGATTGGATCAGGATAACTATTTGTGGTTGTGAATGGGAAGCAGAGGTTAAGAGTGACTCTAGAACCTCTTATTTTTAGACTAGGTAGATGGACAGCTTATTAATAGTCCTATACTGGTTAGTTAAGGTTTTGAGACTTTAAGATGGTTGTCTCTCCACCCACATGAAAAGACAGACCTAGAGTTACTACCTCAATGCAAGAAAATCTGGGACAGCTGCCGTGAGTCAGCTCTAACCCTACACATTATGAGCAAATGTGATTTCTCTCAATTCTCTTTGGCTTTTAAAAAATTTTCCCCCCTCTGGCCCTGGGGCAAATAATTTGAGCAAGTCTTTTCTCTAAACAGAATGGTGAGATCAGAAACTTTATTTTCAAATTTGGCCCAAGGGCCTCTAGTCTAGAAAAAAGTGCAATCCAACCTAGCTTACTGATGTATTTCAGTGTAGTTTTGACATTCAGGCCTCTGTTTCACTGTATGTGAAAACAAAACAAACACACAAAGTATCATCTGTCATAAGTGGCAGTTCAACAGGCAGGACAAATATTGGAGATATTTCAAACATTCAGTGTCATTATTAGAGAGTCAGTGAATTGGAGATGAATTAGAACAGAGTTTTCAAACTATCTGTGATAAAATTTGGACATTTAATTTTTAAAATAACTAATGTGTTATAAATTGACAATTATGCAAAATGCAAGTGAATTATTAGAAAACAAATTAAAAAACACAAAACTCAAACCACCCATGTTTATATTAATATTAAATTTAATAAGCATACAATTACCCTGTCAAACTGCTATAAAAGATTCTAAATGTTACTGTGAATTGCTGTCTTTAAGGCGATGGGTGGCAAAAGGTCACAAATCACAAATGTTCTGTTCTGCCCAAATACGGTTTGGGTAGCATTGGATTCAGAATCTAAATTCAACAGAAAACATTTAGATGAACCCTAATGCAGATAAAAGGAGAATATAATTAGGAAAAGCAAATGAAATGGTCAATAGCTCTGAATCACAGCTGAGGTGAGAAACAAAACCTGCAACTAGTTAGACCTCACAATGCAGGGGAAAAAATCTTGATACAGCTGAAGTTAAAAGTTTGCCTATTTTTAATGAGGTGGAAAGAAAGGTATAATGGAGATTAAGATTTAGAGAGGTTGAGAGACAAGAGTGGGATTTCTGAATGTAAGATTAGAGTATGAATTTTCTGTCTTACTTTTAGCTCTTTATTATACACGATTTTTAGGATGATGCCATTAGGAATCTCCTAAAAGAGCAAATTTTGTAGTTACATAAATTATTATCTACTTTCTTTTCCAACTTATATTTTTGTCCATTTGTGCCAGAAAGCTGTCCTGCAGCTAACATCTTCTCAGTTCTCCACTCCATAAATAGATCATTTCTCACATGTAAATATTTACAATAGAATCCCATGGTGTAGCAAAATATTTTTACGTCTAGATTTTTTTTTATGAAGAAAAGATGACCTGATAGCAGATTATTGATTGCCACTTATTAATCTTGTATTAAAATTGTTAGAGCTGAGAATTTTTTGACATTTCCACGTTCATTTGGGGAAAACTGTCTTCAGTATTCTTTTAATGACAAGTAAAATTCAATATCAAATTGCAAGGAATTTGAATTCTTGACAGATTCAATGATTTTGACAGTAGCTAATTCAAATGGAGCTTCACAGATCTCTAGGGAACACAAAATAAAGAAACTGAAATTATTCCAATGATGGAAAAAGGTCTAAAAATAGAATAATTGTCATTTGTCTGACTTGTCAGCATTAGAAGACTACTCCTGATCACTGAGCTGCCTCTAATAGAAGTTTCTCTTTTCAAACCATTATTACAGATAGGGACAACCTGTGAGAAAGTATCATCTGTCACAAATGACAACTCAAGAGGTAGCACATGCATGCAATGGCGATATGTTAAAGAAATGATTCCAAGATTCTCACAGGAAAGTCTGTAGAGAAAATGACCAACTTAGCTTAGTGTAAAAACAAAAAAAATAAGAATAAAAAAACCAATTTGGAAACAAATTTAATCTTAAAGTTTTGGTGTAGGCTTATTTTATGTAACCACATTTATATAACCATATACACGCGTAGTGAAGAGAATGACTATATATGAAGAAATTTTCTAGATTTCAATATAAGAATAAAGGACTATTGTTCAGTGTTTTACCTGAGGAGACTAATTATTCTGGAACATTATCTAAACTAAGCTAAAGATAGAAATATTAGTAATGGAATAGTAATAACAATAATAATAAAAATAAATATACCTGGCATATTTACCAAGTGAAAGGCACTGTGCTGAAAGCTTTATGTACATTATCAAGTACATAATATTAATCTTTTTTTTCTTTTTCTTTAAGTGAGAAAGCAGCATTTATTGAGAGCACAGAAAAGCTACCACAGTGGGAGGAGACCCGAAGGGGGTGCCCAACCTTTTTTTTCCACAGATAGGAAAATAAGGACAAGGATCAAAGAGTTTGAGTGACGTGCAGTGTCACATTGATGAGTGATGAAATTTGAGTGTGGATATGTATAATGTCATTTTATTTAGCTCTTTGTTCAGTCTCAAATGCCTGAGCAGTGAATAGTCAACACTTCCATATAGTGTGCCACCGTTTTAGTAACATGAGTGCTGGACTTGGAAGAAAGAGACTTAAATATGGTTCTGATTCATGAACTACATGTTTATGTTATCCTGAGTAACCCACTGTCTCTGTAAGATGCTCACTTCCTAACTGTTAAAAGAAGTGGCTGAAATGGGTTTTAAAATTCCATTCTCTGTGTAAAATGTATACATAAAGGAGCTAATAAAATAATTATCATGTGATTATTTTATCTACTACACCCTCATCTTACAAATAAACTTATGCTTATAAGCTAAGGGTTCTATAATAGATATAGTGAAAGGATGCAGATTGTTTAATGCAATCTAGCAGGTCATTTCTCACTACCACTGGAAAATGACTCATAATTCAAGTCTATAAAACAGTGCTTTAGTAACATTTTCATAATCAAATAGCAAACTGTTGAATATATATTAATCGAAAGAATGTATTTTATCTGAATGTGAATCTCAGAACTATCTAAGCCTTTACTTGATACTTTTATATGAAAATATCAACACTTTTATTACTTTCCGAAAAATTGATACTTCAGTGCTTTGAAGTAGAAATGACAGCAATTTTAATGTTAGAAAGTGTGAGTCTTTATTTCAGAACTAAAGAGCATGAAAATAAACAATACTTTACCTACCACAGAAATTATTCTAAACTCTTTGGGAAGGCTAAGGGGCAAGAGAAAGAAGGACTAGATATTGTTTTAACAAATAGTATTCTTGAGTTAGGGAAGTATGGTATAAGAGGGATTACATGAAGATTTTCTTCTGTTGTTTCATTATCATGCCTTATATATATTTAACACTCCTGATACTATGATGTTGAGAAGTCATGGTTTGGTATAGTAGTTCTAAGCCAATTGAAGATCAATATAAGCATGTGAATTATGTGTTTTGAAAGCATGATTAAAAACCCGAACGTACAAATACACACACACACACACACACACACACACACACACACAGGGGTGAGTGCATTTATGCATATTTGTTTTTCATTCTATTAAAGAAAACATAAAGCCCAAGAATGTATAAGGAATGTAATTTTATATTTTTATTTTTTATTTTGATTTTTATTTTGATTTTATTGAGTTGGAGTCTCACTCTGTCACACAGACTGGAGTGCAATGACCACTCCCGGCCACCGCAGTCTCAACGTGCTGGGCTCCGGCGATCGTTCAGCCTCAGCCTTCCGAGTAGCTGGAACTACAGGTGCGCTACCATGGCTGGCTCATTTTTTTGATTTATTGTAGAGATGAGGTCTTGCCAAATTGCCCAGGCGGGTCTCGAACCCTCGGGCTCTGGCAATTTACTCACCTCAGCCTCCCAAAACGCAGGATTATAGGCTGAGCCTAGGAATGTAATTTTAAATTGATGCATGTATCTCTCGGTCAGTATACAAATCGATTTGGCTCCTAAGATAGAACAGCAAGGTCAGATAGCTGGAGAGAGTGTATTCATGAAACAATTCCACTACAACAATTTATCTACACGTCCTCAGTTATAGAGATTGAATAGAGAGTGTCTGGGTAACGAAGGACATCTGGCATTACACTTTATGAAAAACTTTGTACAGAGACTTTAATTTTTTCATTTTTACAACAGTCCGGTGAAACATTGCCACTATTAACAAGCAGCCTATGATTGCTTAAAAATGTTTTCTAACTTGCTGATGTAGATAAGTTATTAGACACTAAAATGAAGATTTATAATAAGACTAAATAAAAATGTTTTTAGAAATAGGGAACCTTGAATATTTAAGTCAATTAATTTTCATAATTTAGCAGAGTTATTCTAATTCCATGTTCAGTCCTTCTTTAAAAATGTACCAGATGATCTTTTTCTTAAGACCCATTACAATCATTCCTGTATATTAAAATATATCAGTATAACTTGGAAAAAAAAACCCTACTTTTTAATGACAGGAGGTTTTCCTTCACTCAAAATATAATTTTTACAAAACAGTACATAATATTTTCTGAATAAAGAAAGGTTTTATTTATGTGGTCTCTACAATGCCCACAACTTATTCTTTCATGTCATATTGAAACATTGAAGAACTAAGAACGAGAATTAAAATTGGATTTTAAAATGTCTTAAATAATAGGAAATATAATCACCATAAATTAATCTTCTTTTTTTAATATAATAATAATATCCATCTTTCAATATTTCACTTTATAATGATATTAGGGAAAGAAAATAAACATTGTGGTTTAAATCTCATGCTCTGTACTGGCTAAAATTTTCCATATAGTGTTCTAATGGAAAAAGTAACTGAATATGCAGTAAAAAATATAAAATAAATAAATTAATGTTGAAAATGTAGAAAGCAAAACTAAAATACTTAAGTTTTCCAATAGAGGAAAGTAATAACAAAGTTTTAATTGTTAATTTGATATTATTGGAGTTTTTGCCTATTTATCATTTCATTTATTTTTAGCACTTTAGTAACACATTTCCATATGTCACAAAATATTACCTTTCTTTAATTTACCATCTACATAGTCTTTTACATGCCTAAGAAATATCATGATTAATGTCTAATATTAACACAAATTATTTGTTTGATGATGCCTAGGACAAAATCAATAGGTGAAATATAAAGCCATAGAAGATGAGATAAGAATACAATCCAGAAGTTTTTTATGTAATCTTTTACAAAAGGCTGGCAATTTAATCCTGAAAGATAATGAATTCTGCAGTCTTAAAATCACATGGTTTTATAGGTTGGTGTAGATGTCTCATTAAATGAAAAATGTTGCCCTTTACTTTAAATCATTCTACTTATACTTCTGACTAGATTAAATTTTCCCCCTAGAATCCTAATGAAGATAATATATCTCTTTGCTCTCCTAATTCCTTGCAAAACAACTTTTGTGAGGGTGAAGAAAATGGAGAGATCATCTTTTGACAATATACTAAAATGAATGCATTATATGATGGACAAGAAACGTGAATAAATTTACAATAGCAGTTCATGAAGTCTTCAGATTCTCTCAAGTGGCACAACATAAATTAATTATTGATAGCAAATGGTTTTATTTTCTAAATAAGTTTTATTATTGGGCACTGTGGAACTGTTAACAAATGTATCAAATATTCAACTTCATGTTAGTTTTGCTAGTTTACACAAAACTCAATGAATTTGTTTGACTCTGTTGTTTTTCATAAATATTTATATATAATATCATTTTCCTTGTAAACAGGATTTTTCCTGCCCAAAGGGAGGAAAAACAATTTGTGTGTTAATTTTATCTCACTGGTTTTGTTCAGCTTCAGTAGTTGTGTATATAAAAGAGGAGATTAGATAAAGGGGAATACAAGCAACCCCTGCTGTGAATGTAAAGAATTTTAATTAGCCATGATGATAATTTTGAAGCAATTCAGGTATATTTCACCTCTGTGCTTCATAGAAGAAACCAGCTGCTAAATGGTTCCTGTCAGTAGTCCTCCAATATTTATTTTGTTTAGATTTTGCTGCCCTCTACAGAATAACCAAAAGCATTTATGAGTTTGTTGTGCTCCTTCAACTTGAGAATGGGAGTATTTCATTTCTTCTTGAAATTTTGTGTATATAAACCTCATGTGGTAATTCTTACTACTCCTGTTTGACATATTTTGTATTACTTGTAGCACATAAGCTGAACCTTCCTCTTAAAATTAAAATAAAGATATAAAAACGATTCCTTCCTATAATTCCCCTCTCTTCTCTACATGAAAAAGTAAAATCTTTAAAGAGGAAAATTAATAATATTTAATAACTTCGAATTGTAACTTTAATGTGTAAATTATAGAATACCATGTATTTTTTTAAGCTATTTGATGAGTCATTGTATTGTTCTAAGTTTCTAACATAAATAGGCCTTGGAACTGGAAGAGAAAGTAAATTTCTCAACAAGAAAGATAGATATTCAATTCCCCTTCAAAAGTTCCCCTCTATATCAAGAAAAGTTAAAGATTTACTATAAAGAAATATAAACTTGTTATTTCCTTGAAAATTAGGTTATTGATTTATAAAACATCTTTTATTGGATTTTCAAGTAAAGAAATAAAATAATATCAATTTGTTTTTAAATAAACTATTTGCTTAAGTTGAAAGATTTAGGTTAAGTACAAAAATTTAGGTAAACCACAAAGTGACAATTCAGTATGTTCTCTTTCTCAAATATATTATTCCCTAAAAATGTGCAACGTATAGTAATAACCTTCACCTGTGTATTTTTATCAACTGACTCTCCTTGCTAGGAAAATATTTATGAAGAAATAGCACACATACATTACCAAAGATGTTATTTATTATTTTTAAATAAAATATCATCACCACCAAATAATGACTGTTGATAGACACTAACCCAACTGTCTTCTCTCAGACCATGCATACTATGCTAACTCATGTGGTGATCTTTAGCTAAAACAATACCACCAAGCTACAGAGAAAATCCTGGTTTTATAATAAAAACAAATGGGTTATTTCAATTAGATCACATTTGTTACCATTTAACTTTCATAAAATTAAGATTTAGAAGAATAATTATAAAGGTTTCATGGAGATAGCTGAAGTAATTTCCATTGTTAATTATAAAAAATATTATGTTCTCTATTTAAATATAAATCCAGATGAGTCTAATATATGAAAGTGGTAAAAAAAAAAAAAGTATAAATATGAAAAGACTCTGGAACATGAGCATTTTGACGCTACATGTTTTTATCTTCCATCTAAGAAATAAATTTGTTTATTTAAAGATAACACAACCAATGTTCACCTAAATAGCTCTTTTTATCTCTGATATACATCAAGACTTTTCATGTTTATAGCCTTACAAAAACATCCTTTTACCTACTAATATAGGGTTGTAAGTGCTAAAAGCCTTTGAAGTAAATTACCACTCTCCATCTTAATTTTAAGTGACATTTCTGTTTTCAATAAAAGGAAAAACATAGAAAAATATTATATAAGCTACAATGCAGAGGAGTACATGATTTTTAAACCAAAATACTTTAGTCCTAGATCCTATGCATCTTCAATTATATTTCATAAGCAGCTTAGTAATTTCTACCACAAAAATAGAAAATTTAACTTGATTATCATTACATGTGTTTGACCTGCATAAAAGCATGAGTTATACTTTCTTTAAAAACTTACATATTTTCCATGTAAAACATTGTATAATAAAGCTATTAATCAAATTTTAGAAAAATGGCATGCAATAAACACATACTGTTTTAAATTTAATTGTGCTCTCAGGATAGAATATTCAGTGAAATTAATTGTAAGCCTTTAAATATCAAATAGGAATCCTATATTCACCTAAAAATAGACATTGTCAGAAATTATATATTTAAAATACATTAATAGCATATTTTCAGCCAGGAACAATGAAATAAAATTGCAACATTAAAAACTGATTATTAACTATGTAGCTTCTGTCTTGGGAATTCCTATAATTCAGAGTGCCGGGGTCTTTATTGAGGATTTATTTTTAACCTTTCAGCAAGGAAGTTATTTTTCTTAGGTTTTGAAGCTTCCATATTCTTTAACACAACATTCCAGTGTACATTTCATCCTGTTAGTAGCAACTTTGATTTATTTGTTAGAAAACATATTCTAGGATATCAAATGTTATAAAAGTGATTATTTCATATATATACCTCTCTCTCTTTAGAAAATAATTACAAATGACAAATGAAATCAAGCAAAAATTTGTATTTCAATCACTCTTTTCCCATTCTAAATCATAGTAATGAAGTAGCTCTCCAATAACTTTTAGTTATAACCTTACATTTTTAAACTGAAGTATAGTTTACACACATTAAAACACACTTATTTTAAACATGCATTTCAAGGAAACTTTGCAAATGTTTATACTCATATAAATAATACTGCCATCAAAGTATAATATGCTTACATTAGCCAAAAGTTGCCCTTGTCTCATCCTACAGGTAATAAAAACTTCCATAGGTGACAACTGTCCTCATTTTTATCTTTGTAAATTAATTTTGACTGTTTCAGAATATAATATAAATGATATTATATACTATATACTATTTTAAACCTTATTTATTTTGCTTATCTTTTTACATTTAAATATGGTGTACCCACTCATAAATTTGTCTTCATTTTTAATAGTTAAATAGCCTTTTATGGCCTGAATATGTCATGATATGTTTATTGATTCACCTTTTGATGAACATTACATGTGTTTTCAGTCGTTGGTATAATAAATAATGTTCTTACAAACGTTCTTGTACACATCCGCTAAGGACATATGAGGGACATTTATTTATTTATAATTTCATATTCATTTTCATATGTTTATACTTCAAAGTCACCTTCAAAGTACTCTCTATTTGATGCAATACATCTACTGAGATACGTTTTACACTGTTCCAAATACTTTTTAAACGTGTCAAGTTGGTACCTTTTAGTAATTCTGCTTTTTTGTTTGTTTGTTTGTTTCACCTCTTCCACATCAGCCAAATGTTTCCCTTTGAGACATTTTTAAAATGGAGAAACAAACAAAAAAATCACTCGGGGAGAAAACAGATAAATATGGAGAATGAGGAATGAGAGGTATGCTGTCTTTGTTCAAAAACTGCTGAACCTTCAGCATGATGTGGGTAGGTGGATTTTCTTTTTCTTTTTTTTTTTTTAATTTCTTTTTCCCCTTATTTTTTATTTTAAAGGTGTGGAGTACAATTCAGGGTTAGGTACATAATGGTCATTGTACAGGTAAAGTTTGGGTATCCTTACTGATGTTATATGCATACCTCCCTTCCCTGGCAGTGTCCCACTACTGCCAATCCCTTTATTAGAGTATTATAATAAATGTTCAGGGTCCGCTTATAAGTGAGTACATGTAGTACTCAGATCTTTGTTTCTGTGATAAATCACTGAGTATTATAGACTCTAATTCCATCCAAGTTGCTGCAAAGTTCATAATTGCGTTTTTCTTTGTGGCTGTATAATATTCCATTATGTAAATATATCACATTTTCTTTATCCAGTCCACTTTTGATGAGCAGCATGGTTGGATCCTTGTTTTTGCTATTGTGAATAATGCTGCAATAAACATGCATGTGCTGATATCTTTTTTTTACAGAGTGATTCGAGTTTCTCCAGATAAATTTCCAGAAGGTGGATTGCTGGGTTGTTTGGAAGGTTGATTTTTAGATCTTTTAGAAATTGCCACAATGTTTTCCACAGAATGTACAACAGTGTAGGCATGTTCCCTTTGCCCCACATCCTGTCCGGAAACTGTTGTTTTGAGTTATTGATGATGGCCATCCTGACTGGAGTGGTATTTCAGCGTGGTTTTAATTTGCATGTCTTTGATGATTAGTGAAGCTGAGCATGACCCCATGCAGGAGACTGAAACAGGACCCCTACCTATTACCATACACAAAAATCAACTCTAAATGGATCAAAGACCTAAATGTAAAACCTCAAACTGTAAGAATCATGGAAGAAAACATAGGAAACACCCTTACAAAAATTGAAACAGGCAGCAAATTCCTGATCAACTCTACAAAAGTGAATGCCATAAAAAATAAGATAGACAAATGGGACTTCATCAAACCGAAAGGCTTCTGCTAAGCAAAAGAAACCATTAAGAGAGGGGAGAGGCAGCCCACAGGATGGGAACAAATATTTGCTTACTATAAATCTGACCTAACATCCAGGACCTACAAGGAACTCAAACATGCCAAAAGGAAAAATCAACATCCTTATTAAAAAATGGGCAAAAACTATGAATAGAAACTTCTCAAAAGACATATGAGAAGCCAAGAGATACATGAAAAAATGCTCAGCCTCACTAGTCATTAAAGGTGTGTATTCATGGTGGAAGAACCAGTCACCTGTTTGCCACAACTTGGGACGTTTCTTCCACAAATTGTGACACAAGCTCCTCAAAAGTTCCAGATAAAAACTTTGATCATTTGATCTGGAGGAACAAATTCCAAGTGTACTAAAAAGTGTCTACCCTTCAAAAGGTAGTTCTGATTTTTTGGAGGTGGAAGGGTCCTTTTCATATTTTGTTTATCTTGCAGTGAAATTGGTGTATTATTACCTGGGTTTATATTAAAATCTAAAATAAAATTCCAAATGATTTTCCTAAGTGGTTATAGAATATTATAGCACCAACAGTGATGCATGAGAGCTCCAGTAGTTCCATATTCTCCAAAAACTTTAAAGCTTTTTAATTCTATCTAGTCCAGGATGTTTAAAGTAGTATCATTAATATGTGTTTCTCCAGTGAGCATTTTAACAGTTTTTCACTGGTGTTTTTTTGATAAGCACTTCTCATAAGGTTACTGAGAGCTTGCATATATAATACTGTTAATTTTATTGAAATCTCTATAAATATTAAATGGATTGTTTGCCTTATTTAAATGATTTGGAGGAGTTCTTTATATATCTTTCTTACACATTCTTTGTCAGTTACATGTATTATGAATATTTTCTCCCAGACTGTACTTCAAATATTCATTTTTCCAGCATTGGCTTTTGATGAAGACTTGTTTTGGATAAAAGTAAATTTATGACATTACCAAAATACACCTTAATAATTTTATATACGAAAAATATTTTAAATATGTACCTACCACAAGGTTGTAAAGATATTCTCCTATGATTTCTTCTAGAAACGTAATAGTGTCAGTTTTTATGTTAGGCATATGGCTGTTCCCAAATTAATGTCTATTGATGATGTGAGATGAAAATTTATATTTTTCACATGTTTATTATGCTTTTCCAGCACCATTTGTTGAAAATGACTTTTCTTTTCCCTTTGAATTGTCCTGGTATCTGTAAGAGCAATTGACCATATCTGTGAGGGTTTAAATCCTACCACAATCTTCTATTGAACTTTTTATCAGTTCCCATACCAGTTCACCCTAATTTTATTACTGATTAATTCTTCAAATCAGATAGTTGTTAGTGCTCCTTCTACTCATTTCTTTAACACTATTTAGGTTGTCTGGGTCCTTTGCATTTTCAAACAAATTTTATAATCAGTTTATTGATTTCTATAGCAAAGCCTGTCCAGATTTTGAAGAGTATGTTTCATCAATAAATAAATATGTAGTAAATTAATTTACAACAATTAAAAAATATACATTATTTAGATATTCTTAAATTTATTTTAAAATATTTTGAAACTTAACAGTTCAACGATCTTATCCACCATTAGTTATATTTATTCTTGGTATTTTAAAAATATATTTTGAAATTTATTTTCAATCGGTTTACTATTAGCATATATAAATACAAGGATTTTTGAATATCGACTTTGTATCTTACAGTCTTTCTGAAGTTAATCACTACTCATCAAAAAAAATTTTTTTGAGGATTCTTAAAGTTTCTATATAAAAATAATATATGTTGTTGACAACGAGTTCTGCTTGTTTGTTGCAAAATTGTATGCCCTTTTTTAAATCTTATTGTACTGACTTTATTGTACTGACCTCAGTAAAGTCATAAATAGAAGTGATCAGTGAAGACATCCTCACATTGTTTCTGGTCATATAGGCAAACCTTGGTATTTTAGCATTAAGTAGAATTTTCATAGATCAATGTATTTATTGACTTGTCACTAATTTCTTATTTTGTTGAGAATTTTATCATAATAGATGTTGAATTATGTATTAAGTGATTGTATTCTCCATTGAGATTATCACTTGCTCTTTTTTCCTTTATCCTATTAATTTGGTAATTCATTACTTTAATTTATTTTCTGATGTTGAAACAAACTTGTCTCCCAACAATAAATCTCATGTGATCATCATAAAACCTTTTGAGATATTTCTGGATGTAATTTGGTCCTATTTAATTAGAATTTTTCTGTCTATATTTGTGAGAAACTTATGATTTAATTTTTTACATGGGTCTGTTTGTCACATTTTCTGTATCATGGATTGTTAAGCTCATAAAAGTTTTTAGTGAGTGCTTTACACTGCTCTATTTTTTTTTTAAGTTTACATAGTATTAATATTACTTCTTATTTTAATTTTTGATAAAAATTTCCAGCAATTTTAGCTTCAACGTTTATTTAGAGGAAGATTATTTATTATTAATTCAAATTCCAATAGAATATGGCTATTCACCTTATCTATTTCTTCTTGTGTTCAGATTATCACATTGTGGTTTTCAAATAATTTTGCATTTAATTTAAGATAAATGTATTGATATATTTTATTTTATTATTTTGTTAAATTTTTATTTTCTGTATTGATTTTGCTTCTTTCATTTTTCGCTGATTATTAGCTTTAATGATTTTTTATTCCGTGACTTTTTCTATTACATCTATTTTTATTCTTATTATTGATTTTTCATTTTGGGGTTGTTAATTTGTTCTCTATTCTATAGTGTTAAGAAAGCAATATATATCATTGATTTTAAATTTTTCTTCTATGTAATACACATATTTAAAAGTATAAATTTTCCTTGAGGAACCTCAGTAGCATTTCACAAATTTTACCGTGCTGCAATTTATTATATTCAGTTTGAATATTTTTCTTCTTCCACGGGCAATTTTTTTTTTATTATACGAGGGGGATTCCCCCCCAAAAAATTCAAAATTATCTTTTGGAGGGCAGGTGCCTTGTAGTACACGTGGAATTTGTTCCTCTACATCAAACGGACAACCAAAGTTTTATCTGGAAGCTTTGAGATTTCATAATGATTTGCAGAAGAAATATCCTGAGTTGTGGCAAATAGGTGACTAGTTCTTCCACCATGACAACACATCTGCCCACACTTTGCTGAGTATTCACCAAAATTAGCATGACCCTCATGCCGCATCCTCCTCGTTCACCTGAACTCATCCAGAGTGACTTTATTTTGTTTCCCTCTTGAGAAAAAAGCCTTCATAGGGCAACGTTTTGCCAATGTGGAAAGAGGTTAACAAAAACCAGAAAGAGGGGAAACAAAATAGCACTAAAAGACATCAAAATTAGCCGGGCTCGGTGACTCAGCCTGTAATCCCGTGCCTTGGGAGGCTGAGGTGAGTGGATTGCCTGAGCCAGCGGGTTCGAGACCCACCTGGGTAACTTGGTGAGACCTCATCTCTACAATTAAAAAAAACAAGACATCAAAATTGAAGAGCTCAAAAGCTGTTTTGAGCAGTGGAAAAAGCATCTCAATAGGTATATCGAAACAAACAGAGTACTTTGAAGGTAACTGGAGTTTAAACATGTAAGAATAAATATACAATTTTTTTATAAATAAATTTTAGTTTTGGGGGGTTTCCCCTTGTATGCTCAAAACAGTGTAGCAGTTTTTGTTATTTTCCAAATTAGAATTATTATTTGGTAAGGCAGATCTATTTTGATTTTAAACTTTATTTTATGGTATAATCCTTTATCTGGTATAATGTAGCCTTTCTATAGACTAGTTTAATGTGCAATTGATTCATGAGGTCTTACCATTTGTTTTGTCCAGAACTCTGATTTCAAGATGTGCTTGCATTTTGATGTCTTCATTCATTTCTAATAACTTCAGCAGGATATTTCTGCTGAACCTCACCAAATCCCATCATATGCTTGTATGGCCCAGTCTCACCAAATCTCATATGCTTGTATGGCCCAGTCTTCACCAAGGACTCTCAGCAAATCTGATTAAGATATCTGGTGTGCACCCTCTATGCAGCTTCTTCTTCTAGTG
Source organism: Tarsius wallacei (assembly GCA_963574415.1). NCBI lineage: Eukaryota > Metazoa > Chordata > Mammalia > Primates > Tarsiidae > Tarsius > Tarsius wallacei. The sequence goes on along the minus strand of CAUYQG010071961.1, from coordinate 7,508 downwards.
TCCTGCTCTGAAAAATAGCAGTATTTCATCCACCTGGAGCTTCAATCTCTTCCTCCTGAGTTTAGAGAGATTGCTGGTTTTCTTGGGCTCCGCTTTTCTTTGCTGTAAGAATGTGCTTCTATGCAAAAAGCTAGGGCATCACCAATTCTCACTTTTTAACCTCTCCATGCTCTCAGGATCACAGTAGTAAGCGATCTGTTCTTCAATACATGAAAACAGTCACATCATATAGTTTGTCAATTGTATACTTGTTTATGACAGACTGCAAAGTACAGCATCAGTTTTTCTGTCATGACCTAGAGGAAATCTTGTCTTTTTATTATAAGTAGAAGCATTATAAAAATGATAGCTATTACCACATTAAATAATTAACTTTTGGCGGATGTAAATTGGTAATTATTTATTCAACTCAAGAAGGCATGAAGAAAGGATTTATTGCAATAATGTTTTGATAAATCTTTTCTGAACTCTTCTGACACTGAAACTGAATCTTGCCTTTGTCTCTTATAAACTGGTTGATCTCAGCAATGTTACATAACCCCAATTTTCTAATCTGAAAAACAATTATAGTAGAGTGAGCATTTACATCATGAGATAAAGGTGAGAATTAAAATAGTTAATGCAAATAATAATTTAAAAATAGAGCCTAAAATATGACCTCTTCACTAAAGTTAGTTATTAGTCTTCAGATTTTGAGATCTTACCTTTCACATTTGTAACGTGGAGGGAGTGGATTCAATTTTGCCTCTTTTTTCAAAACTGATTTTATGATGCTCGCATATGATGCAAAACTATGAGTTATCAAACTGAGTATTTCCATTTTGATTTTTTTGAAAAATGGAAAATTTCTTTTTGAGCACACATAGTTTTTCAAAATACTGTTACTAGTAATTACTTTTCCAAAAAAATATTTTTAGTAAAAAAAAATCTGAAAAGTAGTGAAAACTTGAACTACAATGATAATAAAAATGCAAGTGGAACTAGTTCAGCATAAATAATGACTTATGTTCAGTCCTAAATAGTGATGCTGAACCCATGGACAGACACAAAGATTACAATACCATACAGAAGACAAAGAAATCTCTATTAGGTATGGTTATGGACCACTAAAACTGTTCATTAGATTAAATAAATATATCATATACATTATTTTTATGCACAACTTTTCCTATCAAGAAAATCACAAACTAGTGGGTAAAACAGCAATAATTGTTCATTCATTTATTTCATTCATTCAGTGAATAGTTATTAATTACTGTGTGTTACACTCTGTCCTGGGCGCTAAGTAGGCAGCTGTGACAAAAATAAAAACTCTGGTTTCATGCAACTTACATTTTTGGAAGGGATCGACAGACAAGAGATAATATAGAATACATTGTCAAATAATTATAATCATGATGAAGTTTTATAAGGGAGAATAAGTAATAAAATATTATCTCTGTGCTGATAATTCCTAAAATGAAATCTAGAGTATTGGTATCTTCCTTGGCTCCAGAGTTATATTTTTTATTTGGCAATCTAAGAGATATTACAAATTTAGCATTTTTAAAACACAACTTTTGACTCCTTTTTTCCAAAATAAATTGCAATCTCAGTCATCCCTACTGTTTTGAATTATTCCATTATACATCCAGTTATTCACAATATACACTTCAGTCATTTCTGATTTTTCTTTTCCCCCTTGTCTATTACACATAAGCCATTAGCATATTCTCAGATTTAAGTGCAGCATATATTCCAAATGTGCTTACTTTGCTACATTTCCACAGTGGTGTCCTAGTCCAAACTTCCAGCATTTCTGACCTAAGCCATTCAGTGGCCTCTTGATGATTCTCCTTGTCTCCATACCCAATTTCTTCCGATTGTTCTCTTCAGAGAAGTCACAACAGTATCCTTCAGATGAAAAATCGGATTGCATCACTTCTATATTTAAAACTTTTCAATTCTCTTCTCTCTGACTTATAAAGTCCTGCATAATTAGGACTGCCTGACCTTCTAACTCATTCTGCAGCATACTATTAATATTTCTGGGTCATTACCTTCCAGTCACATTGGTCTCCATCAGTGCCTCGGAAAAGATGTTCTTTGACACAGTGGTCCTTGCAACTGTACTCACCTCACTAAGCTCTATTCCTAGATTATTTGTCATAGATCTTTGTCATTCAGCTCCATTTAGTCATAACCACCTCATTTTAAGCAACATCCTCACCTAGACTCTGTCAAATGTGCTTATTCTTTTTCTAGTAAAATCATCAGATGTATGTTTTATTTACTCAATTATTTTTTGCACCATTCTCTGTTGTCTACTAGATTGTAAATTCATTGAAAAAGGGACTCCAGTTTATCTTGTTCGCCAGTGTTCTAAATAATAGTTATCAAATAAATATTAGCCATATATACTAGCATAGGTAGTAGAGAGAGAGCATGCTTTTTTAACTGAAAGTTTTTATGACCAAATTTGTTTCTAAATAGACAAAGATGGCAGAAGTGTCAAGGATGCATTGTAGAGATTTAGAATAGCTTACAGGAATTCAATAATAATAGATATTAGAAATAATGACTATTGAAACTATGGTGATAATGATGGAGATATAGAGAAAGAACCAAAAACAAGAAATATTTTCTAGCAAAATAAGTGAAAGGAACCCCAAGTGGAATGTATCTTAAAGTGCTACAAAAACAGAAATAGAGAAACAAGGCCAGTATATTATTAATCATTATGTAGCAAATGTAGCAAATCAGGGCTGCCTAATTTATTTTCCCCACAAAGTTTTATAATTGCTTTATTAAAAATATGCAACAAAATGTGGAAGGAACTTTATGATGAAAATGTTGGAATATTCTATAATTAAAAAATGAAAAAATACAACATGAATTTCATGACATCACAGGCCACGGGCCAAATTTCCTGTTAAGACAACTTCAGCTGAGAATCAACATCAGGAATTCTGCCTGATCAGATTGCAAAGCATGTAAATGAAGCAGATTGTGGAATTCACTTCCTAAATTCGTATTTTTGAGAGTTTTATGGTCTAGGTCTATTTTTTGGGGTTTTGTCATGTTGACTTTTTCAACTGTTATGAGACATCCTGGTTACAAAATTGTGTTGACACTTTCCACTTTAAGCAGTTGGAGATACTGGGAGGTAAGCAGGGTAGCTGTGAGTTTTACCTGTGTCAGAGTGCTACCCATGAAGGCATGAGTGAAATGTGCACAATAAACAGCCCTTCTTCCTGGGGTTTCTGTAATAATGAGACGGGTGAAAAATGATGAGAGCTAGAACTAAAAAGTAGTGAAAGTAGTCATGTAGAGGAGAGAAAGGGTATGACCAATGTTTCCATGGCAGAAAAGGTTGAACTTAGAGCAGATTTTATCAGGGAGAGCAAGTATATAAAAAAGAAACAAGTCTATGACAAGCACAAACTCACATAAAATGGCAAACAGATAAACACCAAAAGACACAGGTTTATAACCCCCAGACAAACTAACTCCCTACCCAATAAAAACCTCATGGAGAAGCTATGATATAAGAGACAAAAGTCAAGAATATCATATACATGTACACTCAACTATTCCTGGCATCTATACTACCCCTCTCTTCACCCTCCGCCAAGGAAAACAAACACTCAGACAAATGCATTTGTCAATGTGCAGTGTCTTTTATCTTAGACATACAAGAATCAGAGGAAAAATGTATTATATGTGCAGAAGTACAAATTAAAATACTGGGCTTCGAGAACAGCCTGGGCAACTTGGTGGGACCTAGTCTCTACAACAATTCAAAAAATTAGCCAGTTGTGGTAGCGCATGCTTGTAGTTCCTGCTACTGGGAAGACTGAGGCAGAAGGATTGCCTGAGCCCAGCAGATTGATGCTGGGCTAGGGGTTAGTGTGTCTCTATACTCCAGTCTGGGTGACAGAATGAGACTCTGACTCAAAAGAAAAAGAAAATACTGGGCTTCCAATTATACCTTAGCTTTTAGTGTAACAGTAACAGCATCAATAATAAAATAAATCTACTTTTCTGTTACATTGAGGAAAGTCCTTGAATTAAGAAACAATAGTTCTACAATTTAAGAAGTAATACCTCAATATCTTCTTACATCTTTCCTGCATTTTAGATCTAGACCACTGCTCATCTTCTGAAAACTGCCCTTAATAAAAATCATTAAAGCTGTATTTTTTAATAAAAATTTTTAAAAATAAGAGCTTGCTTAAAATAAAAATAGAAAAAAATGAATAGAAAATAAAGTTGTATGGGAGAGGGAGATAAAATGAATATGAAATTCTGGATTGAGTGAATTAAATGCTAAATCAATAATAATTTATAATAAATAAATTGCTTAGTGTCATAAGGTAGAGTGGGATGGGAATGGGAAACAGTGAGTAAGTGACTAAAAGAGTAGATAAACAAAGAAAGGGAGTGGTAGTTGAGATCTATTTATCCAGAAATTTTTTAAAAGGCTAGAAAAATAGTACCATAAATTGAATTTTGTCATGAAAAAAATAAGCACCTGAGTACTAAGTTCAATTCTCTATAATATAGTATTAATCCTAGTGCTTAATTTCAACTCTTAAAAACATATTATGTATTTAAAAAGGAAAATGAACTATCATGCAGAATAGACTTAATATGTTTATTCTATTTCTCAATTTCATTCTGAAACATTTTTAATTAAGAACATGAAATGACTCATTAACATTCAGCTCTAAAAATAAGTGACTAATTACAGTATGTTGACAAAGGCAAGTTACTTCAGAAATTACCACTAAATCTCTAAAAAGGACAAAAAATTTTGCTTCAAAAAAGGGGAAGTAGAAGCTTCATCTTAAAAAAAAAAAAAAGAACCCAAAACATGCCATAGGTAGGGATTATAAATATATACAAGAGTTAAAATTGCACATTAATTTCTCAACTCATTTGGTTAATGGTTATAAAAAGCCTATTTTTTACCCCTGGGGCAAAATCTAGTTTTTCTGCTTCTCAAAATATGCAAAGTGTCCACTTTTATTTATCCATATAGTAAATAATAAGTCAAGCTAATAATTCAACTCTCATTTTACAACTGAAACAACCAATTTCAAAGGACTAATAGACTATCTGAAAATTACACAGAAAGTCAATAGCATATCGGAAAAGACAGTCAAAAATCCCATGTTACCATTTATGGTTTCACTGTATGAAAAAAATATATATATTCCTTTTAAAAAATACTGTTGTAATTCATCAATATGCTATGAGATGACCAGTCTAATATTCTTCTGGTGGGAATATTAAATGTTATAAGCTTTTCAGATATAAATTAAGCAAATTATTTGAAAATGTCTTTGTCGAATGGCTACATCTCCTTCTAGAAAATTATTCTAAATATGAAGCAGTCTTAGAAGGACTTCTAAAATGGCAGAGTGAGGACCTCCAAAACTCCTCTCTTCCAAAAAGTACAAAACAATTTTAAAAATGTTTAAACTGGTGTTTTCTGGACTCTGAAAATTAACCAAAGTCTTCCAACGATCTGAAGAGGGCTTATTTCAGAAAAAAAAAATGACTGAACTTTGACCAGCATGGTTTGTGTCAATTATACTTGGCTTCTTCCCATCACCTTCGCTACATCTCTGTGGTAGCCTCGAAATCCAGCAGTCTTGTATAATCTCAAACAGGCAGACTGGTTTGGAGCTTTTCCCAAAAATTCCCCCCAGTGCATTGTCACTTGGAATCAGTCTCACATCTCTCTGGCAATATCTTTCCCACATTGCTGTCATTTGACTAACTAAAATCTAGTTCCTTGGGAAAAGCCATATCACCAGAATATTTGTCAAAAATAATCAATGGTAACATTTTCTCATCACAGTAGTTTTGACTAAAGCAAGTATCTGCCTTATTTGGTTATAGTATATTGAAACCTTTGCATTATTTGAGTGTGGTGTAATAAATTGGCTGCCAGTGACTGGCTTAAATTAAGCTATTAGTTATAGTCCTAAATTGGATTTAGATTTGTTTGTGTAATAAGTTAAGTTGAAATTTGTTACCTCACGTTTCAAGGTAGGAAGGCAGCCTCAGGTCAAGTTTAAGTTAATAATATATGCAACTTTAATTTTAACAAACAAGAACTCCACAATAAAAATAATTAAAATTAAATACAGACAATCCCCAACTTATGGTGACTTGACTTAGGATTTTGTCTTTACAATGGCACAAACTGATGCACACCCAGTAGAACCATATGTTGATTATCCATTCAACCATTCTGTTACTCTGTTTTAGACTTTCAGTACTGTACTCAATAAATTATATATTTAAAGCTTTATTATAAAATAGACTTTCTGTTAGATGATTTTGCCCAACTGTGGGGTAATTAAGTGCTCGAAGCATATTTAAAGTAGGCTAGGATAAGCTACAAGCCTATTATATCTGAACATTAAGAAAGAGTCACATATAGGCTAGTCTAGTAAAACATTGAATCCTCATGGCTTATAAGTGAAAATTCAAAAAATACCAATACTTCACAAGAAGAAGTTAGTAGGTCATTGGGACAAAGATCAAAGCTAATAATCTTCATGTGCAGAATCATCAATGACTCCTCCAAACTAATATTATGAAATTTAGACATTTGAGGTATATGAATAAGAGAAAAGCAAAAAAGAGGGGTGTTTGCATCATGGAAGGAAAATGTTGGTACTTTTAAGAACAGTATGAGAAAAAGCATTGACTATTTATTTCCTACTAGTTGTTGTTTGAACATAATAAAAATTTCCCAGGATCTTAAAAATGAGAAAGAACTTTGTGTATACATACAGTATGTTACCAAGAATACAAACCATGTAATTAATATTCTGGCAGCAGTAAAATCCAGAAACACAATTATATGGATATTATTGAGTGTAAGAGTAGTGTGAATAAAATAACGGGATTTCATTGAAAAATAAGTATTAAAATATAACTTTTTACAATTTCTGGCGAGGTAGACCAAGTAAGTGTAAACGTTTTTAAAAGCACAATGAAGTAGAAACTTTTGGGGACTTAAATACCCCACTAACAACTATAGACAAATCATCAAGACAAAAAATCAACGAGGTCCAGAACCTCGACATGACACTTGACCAAATGGACTTAATTGATCCCTACGGACACTCACCCAATGACCACAGAAAATATATTCTACTCATCACCACATGAAACATACTCTAGGATTGAAAACATCCTTGGCCACAAATCAATCATAGACAAATTTCATAAGATTGAAATTCTATCATGCACCTTCTCAGACCACAGTGGAACAAAAATAAATATCAACACCCACAAAGTTCCAACAAAACCCACAAAGACGAGGACACTAAACAGCATGATGCTACGAAACTCCTGAGTCAACATGGAAATCAAAACAGAGATTAAAAGATACCTGGAAAAAATAAAATGAAGAAACATCTAACTAAAACCTCTGGGATGCCATTAAAGCAGTAGTCAGAGGGGAATTCATATCTCTACAAACACACATGAAGAAAATGGAAAGA
>CAUYQG010071958.1:0-39708 GCA_963574415.1 Tarsius wallacei | reverse complement strand
GGCTGTGGATGTGAATTTATTTGGCATTAGGGTCTTTGTACCTGTCATTAAGTTAAGGATCTTTAGGAAAGAACATGCTGGATTAAGGATGGCCCCAATCCAATAACTGGTGTTCTTATCAGAGACCAGAGAGGGATATTTGACAGGTGGAGAAGATGACCATGTAGAGACAGAGGTAGGCACTCAAGGGCAGCCATGAGCCAAGGACCACCCCCGGTCACCAGAAGCCACTAGAGATGGGCTTGAGGCATGGTTTGCATCCTCTCTCAGTATCCTAGAGCGGACATGGCCCAGCCATCACCTCAGTTTTGGACTTCTACACTCCAGAACTACGAAAGATTACATTTCTGTTTTCCAGACCATTCCGTTTGTAGTAATTTGTTACAGCAGCCCCAGGAGACCAAGCAGTGTCACCCACCTCTAAACTGGGGACCTCAGAATTCAGCACAGCGGAGAAAGCAGAATCCTGGCACCATGGCTCCTGCCTCTTGTCTGAGCCTCCAGCCCCAGGAACCTCAGCCTGGATTAAGGGTACCAGGAAGCACTGGAACCATGCCCACTGAGGCTGGGGAACTTGTGAACACCCTCAAACGCAGCACACAATCTCGTAGCCCCCTCAGACTCAAGGAGGAAGGAGGTGCATGAGGTCATCTCCAACCCCGGGTCATACCAGGATGGCCCCAAGGATGGAGGATGGGCCCCACTCATAGAGTCTTGGGGGTATCCATTGTCTACTCAGAAGTGTCTCCTCACTCCTCGGTGCTGACTGCACCCCAGATGATTTGGAACAACAATATCTCCTGCTCCAGGAAGCAGTCAAGTCTGGGATACTTGGATCTCAGCAGGCCCATGGTCCCCCTTGTCGATGATGGTTTATTTATTTAATATTTTCTTTTATTTAGATGCAAGGTATACATGTGTAGGTTTGTTACATGGGTATATCATGCAATGGCGAGGTGTGGGCTTCTACAAAGCCCGTCACCCAAATAGTGTGCATGGTACCCAATGGGTAGTTTTTCAACCCTTGCCAGGGATGATTTGAAAGTGAGCACATGATTTAGTTCTAGCTCATAAGATGTAAGGGGAATTCTGGGAAAGATTTTTCTCAAAGTAAATGAAGAGGCCCTCCCTGGAGGGGAAAACCCCTTAGCCCCTTCCTCACTGGCCTCCAGCCTGGGATGCTGCTGGAGTGTGTGTGTAGGGGTAGTGTCTGGAGCGGGGGCCACCATCATTTGTCAGTAAGGTAAAACTCCATTGGTGTGCTGAAGGTGGCAAAGAAGAGGGCTGGGAAGATTCTGTCCTTGATGACATCATGGAGACACTGACAAGTCCTGGGACTGCCAGCCTGTTGGAGTTTCCTTTGGTTAAGACCTTTTAGTTGAATATTCCATTGCTTTCATGGAAGCATCCTACCAGAGGCTATGACACAGGTTGGAGGCTACTCAGGGCCTGCAGGGCTGTGAGTAGGATTCGTAGGACACACAATATAGCCCTGGGCCTATTTTTTATAGTCTATGCGGCACAAGGAAACAGAGCCATCAGAAAACCTGAGCTTGACTCTGATCCTCCTGCTCCCTGTGTGAATCTGGATACACCATCAGCCTTTCGGAGTCTCACCTTCCACATTTGCAAAATAGGATGACAATTCACTGACTTAGTCTGAACTCAAATGATGTGATGTCTGTAAATTCCTTGTATGGCATGTCATGTAAATGAGCAAGGCTGTTAACCAGCTGCACTCGCTTTTGCTTTAGTGTGTGTGTGTGTGTGTGTGTGTGTGAAAAAGGGAGTGGGGTGGGAAGAGAAAGAGTTGTAAACAGAAGATTTGCCTCTATTAGTATGTCCTTATGAGGTGAACAAGAAGATCATTGCTTATCCAGGAATCCAAATCAACCCAAGGCTGGGATAGTTCAATCTCCTTGCAGCTACTCCCTTTCGCATTCAATGAAGTCCCATCGATTCTGCTTCCTCAAGGGCCCTTGGATCTGCTCCACCCTCCATCTCCACCCTCACTGCCTGGCTTCAGGGTGCACTGTCTCTCACTAGGCCACAATACCCCTTCAAGTTGTTCTCTGCCTCTGGATCCTTTGTGAGTCCTTTCTACCACCCAGGTGGGACTGTGCTGCCTGGTGCTGTCCTCAATGGGGCCCTGTTTTCCTGAATCCCCATTTGTCCCGCATTCTCTCCCAGAGAAGCAGGGTCCTTGTTTCCCCAACATCCACCATAGGGCCAGGTGTATGGTGGGGACTCCATAAATATTTGCTAACAAGAAACCACAGCCTGGGATTCAAACCTCAGAAAGATTATTAAGACATAGACGGTGTTGCCCAAGAATTGTCTTGCATTCACAGATGGGAGCCACTAATGTTTCACTGCATGTAGAGACTTTATTGTAGGTGAGTGTCTTTTAGAGAACAAGGCGATCGTGGTGGGCAGCCTGAGGGTGGTGGTGGCAGGCAGGGGAGGGGGGCGTTCAGGGGCTGGTCACTTGCTGTATGTCTTGGAGCCGGGCTCTGGAAGGCTTGGGAGGTCTCTCAGACCAGATCCAGCCGTCAATTCCTCCTCTTCACTCCCTGCAGACTGCCCGTCCTTGACTCCATCTGTAACAGGAAAGGCAGGGCAGGTCGGTCCAGACCAGGGCAAGATTTCTCCTAATCTCTTCCTTTTGACCCAAAGAGACCCCAGCCTCCAGCAAGCATTCCCTGCTCATGCCCTACAGAGGAGCGTTTCCAGTGGCCAGGGCACCAGATTCATTCCTGGCTAGAGGGACAGCAAAGGGGGTACTTGGGCTTGTCAACAGAGAGCCACTCGGCCAAGGAAGCGAATGGCAGAGCTGAGAATCTAAAACATGAGCTGGAGGAGGTCACCTCCTTGTTGAATGCTCCACTCCCGTCCCTCCCCACCTGGACAGCTTCTGTCATTCCAAAGGCCTCAGCCCCAGCATCGCCTTTCCTGGGGACCCTGCCCAGACCCTCCATGGAGAAGCAAGTCCTCCCTACTCTGAGCTCCCGCTAGCTCAGGAGCAGACTTCCATCAGGCCCCAGGAGGGCTAAAGGCCGTCCGCTGGACTGTGGTGTTCATACCCACCCTTCCTTCGGCATTGTGTTTGTTTCTCTATGCCCAGTGCCCCCTGCTAGGATCCATTTTCTCCCCATAATACTTCTGCATCAAGGAGAGGCACAAAAGCCTACTTATCCACTGGCTATAATTGCTTCTCCAATTTTCTATCCAGCTCATCAAGGGCCGTGAGGATGAGACTTCCAATCCTCCCTTCTCTCCTGACCTTCCAGGCTGGACGCTCTGATGCTGGTTCACCCCTGCACCTGATAACCCTTGTTCCCCCGGCCTTCACCGCCCTCTCCCTGGGCCCCTCTTGCTTTCTCTTCTAACCCCCATCAGAACAGAAGGCCCTGGGGAAACACAGCTCTCCAGACTGTGAGCTCCTCATGGGAAGAAGCTGTGCCATTGGCATCAGTGACATGGTGGCTCCAAGCACACAGCAACCGGCCAGACGTGCAGTGAGCTCAGAGATGCTGAGACCAACAACCAGCCCCTCCACTGGGCCATGAGACCAGCCACCAGCCTCTCCCCCCCGCTCCTGCCTGCTCCCAGGCTCTGCTACCTGTGGACGCCTTCAGAGAGCGAATGTATTTGGACCAGAAGGAGCAGTCAGCTTCCTTCAGGCCCTGTCGACTGGGAAGCTGAGTGCTGAATTCCTTGTAGCTCCTCCCACCGGCACGGGGGACAAAGTCAGGCCAGGGGCTTGCAAATTCTGGGGCTTTCCGTGAGAACTCATGAGGGTAGTTGGGATTTCTGGAAAAAGAAGAAGGAAATATTTCTGAGGAAAACATGTCTTCCTTTTTATCGTTTGGGATACCTCCCACTGCCCTCGGTCTCTGAGGGCTGCATGGCACGAGGCTGGGCTCGGACCCCTGCTGTGAATGAAGATGGCTTTTTGTGTTTCAGGTTGTCAGTGGCAGTTGCTGGGCCTGACTTGTTCACCATTTTACCATCTTTCTGGGGGACCCAGCACAGCTCTAGGTGGTCAGTGTATGTCTAGAAAGGAGAAAAAGGAGTGGGTTAGCTGCCAGGGGAGGGAAGAGATGGGACAATTCTGGAAGTGGGAACAGGGTGTGTATGGATTGGACTCACATAGAGGCAGATGGGGAGAAGGACCCAGAGTGGAGAAAAAAGGGCCCTGAGCATTGGGGGCTCAGATGAAAAAGGCAGGGTGCTCCTCATGGCACAGGGTCAGGGTTCTCCTCCCAGGGGAGGTTTGGCAATGACTGAGATGTGTTTGGTTCTCATAGCTGTGACGGATAAGGTACCACAGGCATCTAGGGGGTAGGGGCCAGGGATGCACAGGACACAGCCAAGACATACCCAGCCTTCCATGTCAATAGTAGCCAGGTTGAGAAACCCTGCTCTAACTGGGCGTGGTGGCTCACACCTGTAATCTCAGCACTTTGGGAGGCCAAGGTAGGAGGATTGCTTGAGCCTAGGAGTTCGAGACCATCCTGGGCAACATAGTGAGATCGCATCTTTACAAAAATTAAAGAAAAAAACCTTAGCCAGGTGTGGTAGTGTGCACCTCAGCTACTCAGGAGGCCGAGGCGGAAGGATCTGGCCCAAGCCCGGCAGGTCGAGGTTGCGGTGAGCCGTGATCATGCCACTGCCCTCCAACCTGAGTGACAGAGTGAGACCCTGACTCAAAAAAACAAAGAAAGAATAAAAGAGAAAGAAACCCTGCCCCAGAGCCCTCAAATGCGGCTGTCATCACTGAAACCTTTCCTTACAAAGATTAGTCGATGCAAAGGTAGTTTTGGCTGGGAGAGGGAGACGGAGACAGAGATGCCAGTGGCATCCAGGGAAGAAAGGGTGAGGCTTTGGGGCGACCCAGGGCCCCTGTGTTTAGCCTGAAGGGAGGGGTGGGCATGCACTGCGATGGAATTCAGAATGATGGGGCCTCTCACCCGGATCTGACGAAGTTGGAGAAGTACTGCATGATTTTCAGGGACAGGCTCTTCTCTTCCAGAGAAAACTGTCCATCGTAGGCCGGGTAGAAGGGAAGCCCAAAGGCATACAGGACGTCTGCCAGCAGGTCCAGGCTGAAGACACCGACAGGAAGAAGAAACAAAAATTAAAGACAAATACAGACCTTTTCATAGTAGAAATAGTAGTCAGTGCCTTTGGGTAGTAGTAAGAGTAATAGTAGTAATAAGTGCCCTTTGGTAGTAGCAACAGAAGTAGTAGTATGCACCCTTTCATAGCAGTAATAGTAGTCATAGTAGTAGTAAGTACCCTTCAGTCATCATAAAAGTCATAGTAATAGCAAGAGTCCTTTGGTCGTTGTAATAGTAGTGGTAGTATGTACCCTTTAGTAGTAGTAAAAGTAGTGCTAGTATGTACCATTTTGTAATAGTAGTAGTAGTAAGTGTCCTTTAGTAGTAGAAATAGTAGTAATAGTATATAACATTTCATAGTAGTAATAGTAGTAAGTACCCTTGGTCATAGTAATAGTCATAGTAGCAGTAAACACCTTTTCATAGTAGCAATAGTAATAGCTGTGCATACCATTTAGTAGAAGTAACAGTAATAGCAGTAATAGTCATAGTAGTAAGTACCCTTCAGGAGTAGTCATAATAGTAGCCTGCACCCTTTAGTAGTTGTAATAGTCACAGTGGTAGTAAATGCTCTTTGATAGTAAAGTGTGGTGCTAGCTCATCACATCACCCGACCACCCGATGCGATCAACTGTCTCTGAGGTCATGACAGCGCCTCTGACCCGAGGTACCAATGGTCCCCAGCAGTTCTCGTCCACGCTGGTGTAATGGACAGATATGCCCAGTGACAGATGTCGTAGGAGGGGACTCGAATGGGTGACTCCCAGACAAGGGCGATCTGTGTAGAGGTTAGGTTATGTGGCATGCACACTTTGTGGACAGACAGCTTGGCTCTGCCTACAACTCAGAGCAATTCACCATGATGACCCTAGAGAAAAGGGACCCTGTGCCCAAGGGTCTGAGGGGAAACATGTCAAGTGAGGAAGGCCCCTTCCCTGTTGCCCCTGTGCTGCTCAGGCTGGGGACTGTGGGGACAGCACAGGTGCAGGGGCCCTTCCTTAACTGAGGCCTGAGGGCCCAAGAGCCAGCATTCCCACTGGGGCCCTAAGAATCATCACCAGTGTCCATGAGACTGACAACAGGGACCAGAAGAACCAGACATAACCAGTCATTCAGCTGAGACGTGACTCTGTTACTCACTGCTTGTGTGACTTGGGATGGATGAGTCTTTTGAGTTTTACGTGCCTCTCTCCTCATCATCAAATATCAGATCAAACAAGCTATGGTGTGTGGAAGCTCTATCTAAAATGAGTGTTTTTACAAATGCTGGCTATTCTTGTGATGATGGTTATGATGTGTCAGTATCAGGGCCCTGAGCTGGAAGGCAGCCTAGGGGGGACAGGAAACTGTGCAAGGCCACAGCACGGTCAGGAAGAAGAGAGTAATGGCCACAAACTCTCCTCCTTCTCCTCCGGGGCCTCTTAGAGCAGGGGGAGGCTTTCCTGATTCTGAGAAAGAAGTGGGACGTGGCAAGTGTCATTGGATGTGTAGGATCCGGGGCCCCAAAGAGCAGAGTACTTTGTCCACTGTCAAAAGTATCCGCGAGGAGCTCAGAAAAGAGCCTCAGATTCATGGTTGCCGGTGTGGCCTGTTTGGCAGCCGGTTCTACTCAGCCTGCTTACAGTCCCCTTTCCCAAGCACTCCAGAAGTGCCAGGCACCGTGAGAAACCTTGATGCCCGTGATCGCCACGTTCAGGACCGACCAGAGAAGCAAATGCTGCCATCCACAAACTTCCCAGGTGAGGACCTGGGACTCAGAAAAACAGTGACCCACCCAAGACGGGAGAGCCAGGGCTCACATCTGCGTCTCCCAGGCCCCAAATCCCGAGTCTGTTTGTCTACTGAGGGCAGGGACAAAGGACCAATCCAAAGTCACAAATCCATCCAATGATGGATATTGCCAACAGTGGTTTACGATCCATGAAGGGAAAGGAACACATAACAGAAGACAGTGCTGACAGAAGTCGTCATAACAATGCTGATAAAAATAATTTCTCACTCAAGTCCCAAATTGGCAGTTCACAAATCACTTTCACCCACTTGATCTCAACAGCCCTGTGAGTAGGTATTACTACTCCTTTGGACAGTGGAGGGAACCTGGACTCAAGAGGCTGTTTTCTTTCCAAGGCACCATAACTCTTTAGGAGTGATGCCAAGACTTAGCTGCAGTCCACAGATTCCAAGTCCTGCTGTCCCCTGGCCTCCTCGCTGGTCGTGGGAAAGACCTGTACTTTCTCAGTCATGACAGCCCTCTGTGTCAGTCGCAGAGAAGGTTGGAAGCCCAGGTTAATGGGGGCCTGCTTCTCTTTTCTGCCCTCTGACGGTGTTTGGCAGACTTTCTTGCCATTGGGGATTGGTCCTTTCCTGGCAGTGGGATGGCAGGTGAAACAGCCTGTCTCTCGGGTGGCCCTTCTGAGAACGTGGCTGTGTTAGGTTTCTGTTGCTGTCCTAAGACATTACCAGCAACCCAGTGCTTAAGCAACACAAAGTATTATACTACCTCCCAATTTCTGGAGTTCGGGAGTCCTGTATGAGTCTTTATGGACTGAAGTCTCACGCTGTCATGCCCAGGCTGGAGTGCAGTGGCATGCACACGGCCACCGCAGCCTCAACCTGCTGGGCTCTGGTGATCCTTCCACCTCAGCCTTCCAAGTAGCTGGGACTACAGGCATGCGCCACCATGTCTGGCCACTTTTCTTATGTTTTTTAGAGACAAGGTCTTGCCCAGTAGTTCAGGCTAGTCTCGAACTCCTGGACCCAGGCAATGCTCTCACCTCTGCTTTCCAAAGTGCTGGGATTACAGGCATGAGCCATCATGCCCAGCACTCACTGTACTCAAGTCAAAGGGTCAGTAGGCTATATCCCTTCTGGAATGTCTGGGGAAGAATTGTTTTCCTACTCATTTGGGTCTGTGGCAGGATTCAGTTCCTTGGGTGGAGGACCTGGGCCCCCGTTTTCTTGCTGGCTATGAATGAAGGGTCATTCCCTGCAACTAGAGGCCACTGTTCGGGTCCTCTTCCTCCTTCCTCAAAGTATTTGAGCACTTTTCACAATCCGTCTCTTTGACACACTTGTCTGATTCCCTCTTCTGCTGTTTAGGCCTCCTGTGATAAGACCAGGCTTACCAGTTCAGTCTCCCACCTCAAGGTCCTTACCCTTAATTATATCTGCAAGATTCCTTTGCCATGTGAAATAATACAGCCACAGGCTTCAGGGTTTAGAACGTGGACATTTTGAGGGCCTATTATTCTGCTTACCACTGTGGCCTTGTCTACTGTTTCTTCCAAGCGAAGCTGAACCCCAAATGTACTAGAGAACAGAAATAAACTTTGAAACCAGGGTGTTCCATTCAAACCCCAGCTCAGTTACTTAACATTTGCACAACCTCATTTGCGCAACCTCAGACAAAAGGTACAACCTCTTTGGGCCTCAGTGTCCTTCTCTATAAAATGGTGATGCAATCGTGCTTACCTCATGCTTTGAACGAGGTTTGGCAATCAAGCATTTCAGATTTCTGACTCAGTTTCTTGTGCACATGCCTGTTACTTTTCCTCTCCCTTTGAGAGACATCTGACGATTAGGAGTGGGGGGAGGTCCTCAACTGGCGGAGGAGATCCACTGTAGGGTTTCAGGGATCCACCAGGTTCCCGAAAGTGTATACAAAATGTTGTGCCATGAACTATGCAAGTTTCTCAAGAGATGCTTCACAGCCTTCATCTTCTCAAGAAAGTCGTGCCAGGGTGTGCTGGTAAATGTCTAACAGTTGGCTCCTTGGGGGAAGGATGTCCTCTTTGTAGCATCTGCCAATTTCAGTGGTATAAATACTCCTGCCATAGCCTATTTCAAACTACCCAAGTGATGCTGGGACGCAATGTGCAGGACCAGCCCTTGGACACTTGTGTGAGCCAGCTCCAGGCCACCACTGTCTGTGACCTCAGAGAGGCCCCAGAGCCCTGCTTAGGGGGACTGGCCTGGCATCCCAGTACATACGATCTGTTTAAAGAGCTTGTTATATATACAGGGATTTCTGTTTTGTGTTTTCTTTCACCGAGCTGATCTCTGTCAGGATGCCTGAGTTATTTTGAGCAGTTTAAGGAGGACATCTGGAGGAGGGATGGGGAGGGAGGATCTCCAGAAGGGGTTTGGGATTAAAGGACCAAGTCCTCCGTGAGTCTGGGCACTGGCTCAGAGTCCCAAGACCCTCTGTAGGAGGAAGACGATATGCAGATTAAGCATCAGCTGAGGAAGACCTGGAAGCACACGCCGGGCCGGGTGAAGTAAAGGGGTCTTGTCAGCTGAGCGGCCACGGCGCATGCAGACTGGGGGCTGACAGTTCATGGGTGTGGGTGTGGATTCTTGCTCTGTGCTCTGTTTGATCGCTGATAAATCATGAATCAAACCTGTGATGGCTGTGTCACTATGTGGTCAGGCTGGCTGTCTTCAGTTTTTACTTGTCATCTGCTGACTGTGGTAATCTTATCCCAGTCCTACAGGGACAGTTACTCATCTGCAACCAGGTCACATGTGGATCTTGTCACTTTTTTACTTTATATTTTACTTTTCATATAGAGTCAAGTTCTCCCTGTGTTGCCCAGCCTGGTCTCAAACTGCCGGGCTCAAGCCATCCTCCCACCTCAACCTCCCAAAGTGCTAGGGTGGCATGAGGCACCATATCTGATGGGACACAGATCTTCTCGTTGTCACAAGGAAAGGCAGACATGGGGCCTAGGAAAGCCTAGCTGGGAAAGCTCAGCTCAAGCCCCACGTCCACCACCGACATTCTAAGCCTTGCCTTTTCCCGTTGGTGAAATGGGTCTGCCCTTCCCTGTTCGGCCTCCCACATGGTACCCTTGGAGGCTCACAGAGGGTGAATGGAAAATCCTTTGAAGTTATAAATTGCCAACCAAGGAAGCGTTGCGGTGGCTGATGTTGGTAAAGTGACATGTAGCCAGAGGGTGGAGAGGACCAATGGGCCACATAGCTCTGGGGGACTCTGTGTGTGCCGGTGTGTGGGCGCACACGTGCTTTTTGTTGTGATTTCAGAATGTGAATGCAAATCACTGAGACCATGGCAAATGGGACATGGGGCCTCAGGACGAAGATCCCAGCGCACCCACACTTGCCGAGGGTCTGCTGTGTCTAGTGCCCCGAATAACCACAGGGGGCACACAGAGGAATGACTTCGCCTTTCTGTCAGGGAGCAGGAAATGGAGCTAAGCCGTGGTTTTTTCAAAAATAAAATGCTGTGAGTTGTAGGATGGGTGTCTGTCAAATGATCAAATCATTTGCAAAGCACCACAAGACAGAGGAGACACCAACTGTTCTGGACAAAAGTTGGAGGGGAAGTCCAAGAAAGGAAGTTCCGATGGACTCTTCCTGGACAGATGAGTAAGGTCGGCGCATGGCCGAGGTGGGAACAGCATGAGGACCGCAACTCAGCACCCGCGATATCCGGGTGTGGGCTCTGTGCTGTGTGGAGGACGGATGGACAGGGAGTGTGGCTGAGCACAGGGTGAGTGCGGGCAGGTGGGGCTGGTGGCAGACAGTGTCCCTGAAGCGCTGGGGTCCGGGGTCCCGCGGAGAAGTGCATCAGGCCCAGAAGCGAAATCGGAGTTCGTTCTAGTTCAAAAAAATCCAGAGTGTGAAAACCACTAAGTTGCACGCTTGCTAAGGCCCTTGAGGCTCCAGCTCTTTGAAAAGTGTGAGAGCCAAGGCCAAAAAAAATAAAGAAATAAATAAAAAGAAGGGTCACGTTTTAAAAGGGCTGGGAGCACTGAGGGTCTCACCAAGTGAGTTGCAAGTCACTTCTCTTTTAGAAGGACGAGTCGCCTGGGAAGATCGGAGCTGAGAAATCCTAGGGCCGCCGCAGCCCTCCAGGAAAGACGGAGCACTGTCCTTTTCCATCATGGGGTCCTTTTCCACATGATGCGCCAGCCTTCCCTGGCCACGACAGCGCTCCTCTTCAAGCCTGCTGGCACAGCTGCGGGCCTGGATGGAGCTCAGCCTGCACCCCGGCATGCGCGTTTCAGAGATTCTCCCCTGCACATGATCCCGACTGGGCTCCCAGTACATCCCTCCTTCACGGATGTTTGGGGCTTTTCAGGCAGCAGCGTGACTAAGAGGGTGTCCCCAAAGAGATGCACCAATGATGGATTCAGCTGGGAGGGGGACCGAGGCCGGGCTCCCTCCGGGTGAAAGATCCTCAGGGGGAGGATCTTTTTGGATAGAAACAGGACAGCGTTTTGCAGGACAGAAGCCCTTCTGCTGACAGTGAGGTCAAGAGGCTTGGGGGGTAAGGGCTCTGCATTCCAGCCCATCTGGACTGATTAGAGAGCCCGTGGGTGCAGGGACTTCTCTCCCCGTTGTTGTTCTGTCTCCAGGAGGAAATGTGCTGATCTCAGCCCCATAAAATAGACTCCCTTTCTTATCCCTAGCCAGCATCTCTAAAGGCTTCCTCCAAAGGAAGCCAGGGAACCCGAGGAATGAAAGTCCCTTGGCTTCCCAGCTTTCTTTTTGAGCAGCTGAGAAAGTGTTAAATAACACAGGAGCGCATGTCTCTAAGCGTGCCTCTCTTTGGGCAAATCTAATATGCACAAGTTCAAGATCCCGCCTGTGAATTCATCAAGCAATTATTTGCTTTACAAATGGCTTGTGTTTTATCAAAGGATTTGCTATGCAATCTTTTAAAAATGAGTTCCCCAATTTACTTTCAATAATGCAGACCCCACCCCTGGCCCCAAACGAAATCTCTCGATATTTCTCTAATTCCCTAAAGCCCGGCAGAGCTGAATGACATAGGGTTTCGCTGTATAGTCGAAGCTTTCAACTCACTTGCTGGATCAGCCTAAACACTCCACTCCCTCCGTAAAGCACGACACTGCTACACAGAAGAAGATGAACTTTGCAAGCCCGAAACGTCCATTCTTACTAGCAAGGCTGTGTGTTTACCAAGATCCAACTCTCTGCACCAGCTGTACTGTGATCATATTGTTTAATTAAATGTATTGAGTACCAAGCACGCTCCCCCTTCAGGTGTCCCAAACTGGAAATCATAAAGCATGCGTTCTGTTTATGGCTTTGCAAGAAAGTCAAAGGCAGAACTCCAAATAGCGTTTTCCGACTGAAGCCTTTGACCCCACACCAAAGAATGGCAAGGAATTGCAGGTTTACATGCTTGAAGTTAAAATGTTCAAGGTACCTAGCTGGCTTAGTCTTTTTCCATAAGTTTTCATTTTAATTGACTTTTCTGACTAGCTGATTATCGCATTGGATAACAAGGTTGATATTCTGCAGTCTATCTTTTTTGTTTAAAGACTCTTAATGCTCCAGTGAGCTGTGTTTGGGGTATGAATGAAGACCGCTGTGCAGTATATATAACAGGCTTTGTTAAAAATTTGCAATGCTGTCCCATCACACTCAGATAAAATGATCTCTCTTTGCCTGCCAAATCTTCCAAGCTCCTATATGTACTATAACACCCTGCCTTTTTTCCCCCTTGGACCTTCAACCACTCTCCTCTTTCATAGCTCCCCGGCCTTCTACTTTTTCTCACATGGGCCAGGTCCTTTCCTATCTCAGGGCCTTGGCATCTGATACCCTTTCTAGTGGAACTGCTCACTGTTCACTTCTACCCAAGACTCTGATGTCTCAGTTCTCAGTTCCAGTGTCACCTTTTCAGAAGGTTCTTCCCCATCACTGACCAAGACACCCTAGTGCCCTTCCTTCCTAGTGCTCTTATCCGAACTGATTCTGCGTATTGATGTGCACATTGTCTATTATTTACACCCTATCCCTAGACACCCAGCAGCCTCAGCCCACAACCACAGTCGCAGTCCCAGGAGGGCAACCCTTCTGCCTTGCAGACTGTTCCGTCTCCGGTACTTGGGAGACCCTCTGTGGCATAGACGGCATCAAGCAAATATTCGCCAGATCAATGTTGAGGAAGATAGACAGCATAAACCCCATTATGTCGCAGGGTTGGAGGGCTCAGTTTCGGAAAAATGATTTATTTCCATCAACACTGGGAAAGGATTCTGTAAAATCCCACAGGATGTAGCCAGGTCGATGGAGCCAGTTCAAGAATCCAGCCACTTGATATTTTCTTTGGTTTGTTAATCCCAACAAACTCACCAAGACAGTCAACTAAAAAGATAATACTTCGAATCTGGAATGTCAGAGGCCCCTGGAATGCATGGTCATGTCTAGAATGCAAATGTAGTGGTGTACAAAACATCTTGAGTTGAGAATTTACGGCTTTGTTTTCCAACTTACGAAGCAGAAGCATGACTGCCCCTTTAGTCATTTCGGTTTTTTTTTTTCTATCAGAGCCTTATTTTTCTCCAAAGGAAAATTACCCTGGCTACTTAATATTGAACAGCTGCAATAGGCCAGTGTTTAGCATATAGGATCTTGAATCCATGCTATGTGGTAGATATAACTCTGCCCATTTTATAGGTGAGGAGATTGAGGTAAAGGAACACGCTTGAGTACAAACAGCTAACAAGTGGGAGAGGTGGAATTAAAGCATGGTTGATGTTACCTCAAAGGTCAAAGGTTGTGTTCTTTCACTTCATAAGGCTGCTGCCTCCCAAGTTCAAGACCCATCTAACATCCCACATGGAATCTAAGCAAGTGTTTAGTCCTGAGTCTTACCCAGCCCCCAGCTCCCATTCAAAGATAAGTCAAACACGGGCTCACTGCAGCACCTTCTGCACCATCAGGAGGTGGGAATGACATCCCAGGACCTTAGAGACCAAGGCTTTCTGAGTCAGGACTGGACACAGCCCCCAGTTCGAGTGCCACAGCCCACATTCAGCCTCCTAATGAGTTTCCATGGAAACCGTGAGCTCCACAGCCGGCCCAGCCCAGGCATCTCAGGAAGGACCTCCACACCCTCTCTGAAGTGGCCACGGTGCCTCATTCAATGCCCAGCAACCGGAAACCACTTCAGTTGTGGCTGCCTTCTTCCTGGGACCTGTCCATATCCAATTTGGATTCAGTCCCACATGTAAAGTGGGATTCCCAGTAGTTGCCTGGTAAGTGCTCACCCAGTGCCAGGCAGCTGGGCCCATGTGCCAGGGTAACTACACACACTGTCTTGTTCGATGCTGACACACTCCTCCAGTAAGTGGAAGTATGACTATTAGCTCTATTGCACCGATAAGCAAACTGACGCTTAGAGAGACACACAGTAAGTGGCATAGCCAGCTTTCAAGCCCTCTGAAGACAAGTAACAGCAGAGGATGGACCAGTGCTCTCTTCTGCACTTGCTGGGACCCACAGCACAGACAGGGCTGGCCACGGATCTGAGTCTTTTGCGCATGAGTGGCCGACACAGGCGGGCTTCCCAGGGAAGCCACCTGAACCAGTGTGTCCTTCGAAGGAGGATACTTAGAAATAAGGATGTCGTCAGCTGTGAATCAAGGAGAGGGAAATGCCAGGATGGGTGGGGAGGGAAGGAACCTGGTAGAGGGTGCAGGTGGCACCTTGAGAAATTCCCTGGCAAGCAAGGAGGCATTGGAGAGAACAATTTGGACCTCGGATGTAGGAGGGGACCGCTGGTCAGGGCCCCACTTGCTTTGTCAGCCTTCCAGGTCAGCTTCATAACTGATAAGCTACCCCCTCTGGGTCTGCAGGACACTCTCTGTCTACCTGAGGGACTCTGCGGGGCTGGGGGCAGCATGGGGGTGGGTTCCCGCATTGATTCAGAGGGGTGTCTGGGGGAGGGTCGCCACTTCCCTTCAGGGGCTGTTAGTCATAACCTCAATTCTCATGGAATTCAGCAGTGGTTCTCAACAGGCGGGAACATGAGACAATGTCCGGAGACGTTTCTGGATGTCACACCTTAGGGGGCTGGTGCTTCCGGTGTCAGCAGGGGTGCTGCTGAAAGTCCTGCAAGCACAGGATGGCCCCCGCAGCAAAGACTCAGCAGGCCCCAAATGTCAGCAGAGCCACGCTGAGAAACTCTGGGTCACAGTCTCCCTGGAAATCCCACTTTTCAAAACAGAAGGCTACAGAGAAGAACCACGAGAGAAGTGGCCCAAGATGACCCCGGTAGGCAGAGCTGAGTAGGAGAAAGCTGGTGTGAGTTTTGCTCTCTTACCAAAGCTGCCAGGTACTGCACACACAGTCACTCAAATATACATACACTCGCACATAGACACACACAAACACACACCAGATGCCAGCTCTGGGCTACACGACATACAGCAACTGACCCCAACCCCTCCCGTGGGTCTATGGGACATGTCCTCATGCACTTTCCATGTATGGGATACATGAAGGCTCAGAGAGGTCAAGTGACGAGTCCAAGGTCACACATCTGGGAAGTGGACTTCTTAGCCAGAAGTGGGTGAAAAATAACCAAAACCGGAGAGAGGGCGGGATGAAGGGTATGGCCGAAGAGACGCAGAGCCCTGAGACTGGGCCGCAATCCCCTCCCTTTCCCGGGCCTTCGCTTCTCTCTCTGTAGAATGGAGGACTGGACAAGCCTGCCTTCCCTATTCCGTGATTCTTTGAATCTGAATCTGAATCTGAGCGTGAACTTTCTACACTATCGATTTTCATTTCTCTGTCTCCTCTCCATCTAGTGTTTATCTTCTCTCCTCACGAAGCTTTGACCTTACATTCAGGCACAAAACTATTATCTCTAATCCAGCTGGGCAGTAAGGAAACCACACTACTGTGTGACCAGCGAACTGCAGTCCACAAGAAAGCGATCACTCACGGTGTGCTGCTCACCAGTCCCTGCCACGAAAGCTGATACACGCTAGCAGAGACAGAGGCACCAGACAGATGGCTGCAAATGCAACACACACGTGTATTTTAAGTGTGTGTAGATTTGGGCCAGAAATAAAATGAGAGATATGACAGCTTTGGAGGGAGAGAGAGAGAGAGAGAGAGAGAGAGAGACAGGCAGACAGAGAAAGGCAGACAGAGAGGCAAACAGAGACAGAGAGAGAAAGAGACAGAGATAATCAGAGAGACACAAAGAGAGATAGAGAGAGAGAGACAGAGAGAGAGACAGAAAGAGAGAGACAGAAAGAGGAATACAGAGAACGGGAGACAGAGAGAGAGAGAAATAGAGAGAGACAGAGAGAAAGAAAGAGTCAGAGACAGACAGACAGAGACAGACAGAAAGTGACAGAGAGACAGACACAGAGAGACAGAAAGACAGAGAGAAAGATAGCAAGAGACAGAAAGAGAAAGAAAAAGAGAGAGGCAGACCAAGAGAGACAGATAGAAAGAGGCAGAGAGACAGAGAGAGAGAAAGAGAGAGAGACAGAGACAGATAGAGAGACAGAGAGAGACAAAGAGAGAGACAGAGGGTGGGGTGCCTTTTGGAGATAAAATGACAAACTTGCCAACCATCAGATTAGTTCACTTCTGTGAGTCCTTATTGATCGGGTTATCCCCGACGTGGATGGCACCTTTATATGACTGCCGTGGGGAGAGACCACCTCTGTGTAGGGTGTTGCCAAGAGTGTATTCTGATGGCCAGGGAGAACAGGGCACTCTCAGCACTGTTTTATGTAAAAGTTAATGATTATAGTAACCTTCCGAGGTAGGTACCACTATTATGCCCATTTTCCAGATGAAGAAATTGAGTCATCACAGAGGTTTCATGACTTGCCTTAGGTCACTGAGCTGATATAAGTCAAGGGCATGTTTCTTACCAAAACGGTAGGTGCCAAGATCGCTGCTTTTGGCAGGACACCACTTGCCTCTTTATGAGAGGCCACAACTCTGCTCAAAAGCATGTTGGTGGCTCTGTCTCTGCCATCTAAAACCAGAACCTGAGAGCCAGGAGATGCCTTAAAGATGGCTGAGACTGGCGGGCTTTCACTTTCTAAACCACATAACCTTTCAATGTCACCCAAAGCTCAGTCTATGAGATAGAAAGGAACTGGCAGGGTCAGATGTCCCACCTCTCTCTTTGCCTCACAGGGGCCCGGGACTCATAGAGCCCAGGGAAGAATCAGGACTTTGGACTGCTCCCACCTCCCTAGCCCCATTCTGCAGATGGCAAAATCGAGCCCCAGAGAGTCTAAAACCTAACTTGGAAAGGACTCATTCCCCACCTGTCAGATGAGGCGGTTGGGTTGGCTTCTGTCTTTCCGCATAATTTCCTGAGCACCTAAGTCTGCATGTGTTCCAAGAGGGTCCTGGCCTCTGAGGTGTCGCGAGTCATGAAGACTCAGGCAGAACTTGTGAGGCTCTATGTGTGAACATGACTTTATTTCAGGGACATTCCCTGGACCGGTGCAGTGCAGCCCTGTCTGCAGGGACATGAGGACACCATTCAGAAACAGACAAGCCCACACTGGCCATGGGAAACTGAGGCTGAAACTCCATTCTGCTCAAGGACTGCTCCTCTGGGGACCACCCCAATGCCAAGTCCAGAACAGATGGCCTTGGGCCCTTCCCACCGGGACCTGCTTGGCCGGGCTCTGTTATTTAAGAGAGAAGGGTGGTGTTATGGGTTGAACTGTGTTCCGCTCACAAAGATATGTCAGTAGCCCAGAGTGGGATCATTTGTTAAGATCGGGTCTTTACAGAGGACATCAAGTGAAAATAAGGTCTCTGGGGTGGGCCCTCACCAACACATGACAGGTGTCCTTATAAAAGGGGACATTTGGACCCAAAGTCAGCCCTGCACAAGGAAGACAACGCAAGGCGTTGTCATCAGTGAAGGTCATCAGTGAAGATGGCCATCTGTGAGCAGGAAACATCTGAGGCCACCCGAAGCCAGAGGAGAGGCCAGGACACAACCTTCCCTGGTGTTTTCGGAGGTGTCACAACCCTTTCAACATCCTGGTTTTGAAATTCCAGCTCCCAGAGCTTGACCGATGCATTTCTGTGGCTCTGAATCACCGGTTTGTGGCACTTTGTCATGGCAGCCTTCAAAACTGACCCAGGTGAGGCCCATTACTGGGGCATCTGGCTGGAGCCACAGGAGAGACAGAGAGACAGACACAGAGACAGACAGAGGGAGACAGAGAGACAGACAGAGAGAGAAACGGAGAGAGAGAGAGATGGAGAGAGATAAAGACAGAGAGAGAAGGAGACAGAGTACTTTCGTGTTGTTTTGCTTTGCTTGTTTTTGCCCCCATGTAGAAGACACAGTTCTTATTTTTTGCCATTGTCAATTTGGGGCCCCAAAGCCCTATGCCCATTCATCAGGGTTTTCATGCATGGAACTTGCTGCAGGAGAATGAGACCTTGCATTAGAATCTCTGCCTTAAAAGGGAGGAGGACAGAGAACCAGACAAAAGAGCCCGTGCACTGGGGGTGTATTCTTGAGAGCCCAGGCACAGGGCGAGGTGGCCAAGGCTGGTTCTCAGAATGCTTCCATGCTTGGCCTCCCTGGCAGTGGGTGGCCACAGCCCACTGGCTTATGAGAACACCTTCATCTCTGCCCAAGCCCTAGGGCTCTCCATCATTCCTTCTCTCTGCATACCTCCTTCCCAGAATCCTGGCCTGTCGTTGAAGTGCCTTCTTATAACCTGAGATAGTTGCTCGAATCCAGGAGGTAGATTAGGATGAAATTATACATAGTTCTAAGCAGAGAGACCCTTTGTTTTAGTGCAGAGTTCTGGGGCTGGTCGTTGCTCTGGGACTGCAAGGAATTGTGTT
Source organism: Tarsius wallacei (assembly GCA_963574415.1). Lineage (NCBI taxonomy): Eukaryota > Metazoa > Chordata > Mammalia > Primates > Tarsiidae > Tarsius > Tarsius wallacei. The sequence continues at coordinate 20,950 of CAUYQG010071958.1, read as the reverse complement.
GTATTTCTGGGACATGAGGTTCCTGGCTCTGGTCTAAATGTTTGTGTCCCCTCAAAAGTCGAATCCCTGATGTGATGGTATTTAAGAAGTGATGCCTTGGGGAGGTGATTAGATCATGAGGGTGAAGCCCTCACACATGGAATTAGTCCCCTTATGAAAGAGGCTGGAAAGAGACCCCTGGCTTCCTCCACCGTGTGAAGGCACAACAAGAAGGCAACATCTATGATGCAGAGAGCGAGCCCTCACAAAACATCAAACCTGCTCATGCCTCCATCTTGAATTTCCAGCCTCTAGACCTGTGAGCCAGAAATCTATGCTGTTTATAAATCACCCAGTCTATGACATTTTGTGATAGCAGTCCGAATGCACTGAGGCACTCTTCATCTGTGAGATGGGTCTGACCGTTTCAACCCTGCCAGTCCCACAAGGGTCCTGGTTGTTTATGTGGATTGCTGTAAAAATTAAACAATCTGCTTGGGAATACCAAGTCCATAATGAATGTTTAGGAAAAATCTGAATGCCTTGAGAACTGTATTAGTTTCCTTTAGCTTGCTGTAACAAATGACCACATACGTGAAGTCTTAAGTCAACAGAAATGTCTTTAAAAAGAAATCAAAGGGTTGAAAAATGGTGCTGATGAAGATGTTGGATCTGCATTTCAAGGGCTTCCGAACATGCAAATCTCAGCAATTTCTTGGGTGGAGAAGTGCTGCTTTTAGATTACATTTAATCTTGCTGAATAAACACTTAGAAGTTTGTAAAATAAAAAAATAGAAATTTATCTCTCACAGTTCTGGAGGCTGGAAGTCAGAAATCAGTTTAACTGAGACAAAATCCAGGTGTCCGTGAGGCCACAGTCCCTCTGGAGGTTCTTCCATCTTCTGGCTGTGGCTGGTCTTCCTTACTTTGTGGCCTTGTCACCCCAGCCTCCACCTCCACGGCCACACTGGTCTTCTCTCTTCTACATACAGCGTGTCTCCCTCTGCCTCTCATAAGGATCCTTGCCATTGCATCTGGGACCCACCCGGCCAGGGTAATCCAGGATCATCTTTCCATGGCAAGATTGTTAACGTAATCACATCTGCCCAAACTCTTTTTTCTCATAAGGCCACACGAACAGATTCCAGGGAGTTCTTTAGGTATAAAGTAGAACAAGTGATGTCTTTATATCTGTCGGTGGCCATTAGTCTACCTGCTCTAGGGTCATTGCTGATGATAATGATAAGCGATTATAAGACTTCCCTTGATACCTTGCAAAGTGACACCAGTTAAAGCCCGGTTATGGGCTGGCAAATCTATGTTTCAGGTATTGTTAATGCCAACTTTGAGAGGAAAAACTACGAGCTTCCTTTGCTAGATCAGGACACTGGGGATCAGAGAGGCAAAGGAGCCTGTACAAGACAGCACAACTGATAGCCTTCAGTGGGGCCACTTGATCGACTTGACCTTACCTGTGTGAGAAAACCTTCCCCATGAGGTTGTGGCTTCCCACGTGAAACCACATCAAATCAGCCTCTTGACATTGAAGTGCCTCTGGATGACTTTATACTCTTCTGAGGGGCCAGACCTTTACCTCTAAAACTGTGGTCATTACCTCATCTTCCTGCTGCCCATAAAACAGACATTGGCATGGGTGATTAATGCCCTTGACCTCAAATGGCAAGCTTGCTTCCATTCTTATATAAAACAAAGCACCAGGCTGGGCGTGATGGTGCCCATCTGTAATCCTAGCACTTTGGGAGGCCGAGGTGGGAAAATCACTTGAGCCCAGGAGTTCGAGACCAGCCTGGGCAACATATGACATAGTGAGACCTTGTCTCTACAGAAAAATCAAAAATTAGCTGGATGTGGTGTTGTGAACCTATGCTACTTGGGAGGCTGAGGTGTTAGGATTACTTGAGTCATGATCATGCCACTGTACTCCAGCCTGGGCGAGAGTAAGAACTTGTCTTAAATAAAATAAAATAAAATAAAATAAAATAAAATACTCTTTCATCTCATGAAGACACATCCCCTGCTGATTTGTTACCCACGAGCGCTTAGTGGAGACTAAGCCTGAGGACATGATGACTTTCTTGCCCTTGAAGGAGCATAAGGTCTTCCAAAGATGCTCCAGTGTGAAGAGGCTGATCTGATGTAATTTCATGCAGGAGATTGCCACCCCATGGGGAAGGGTTTCCCACATGGGTGAGTGCTCAGGACTGTGAGGTCACAGGAGTGGAACAAGCGGTCCCACAGTCCTCCTCACAAAGCCCCAGTCACCCAAGTCCCCCTGCTGCCCTCCTGGCACTGATCTCTGACTTGCAGCAGAGACCACATTGGTCCCCATCACTCAGCCTCTCTGCCTCCTTTCTTCAGCTAGTGGGGCTCACAAGAACCCTGGACGTTTGCTTGGATTGCTATTAAGATGAAATCATCTACTTGGGGACACCAAGTCTCTAATGGGTGCTTAGGGAAATTGGAATGCCTTGAAGACTGTCTTGGTTTCCAAGCCTTTCTTCTCTTCTCCTTTTTAAAATCTTTTCCTTGGCTTCTGGAACACTCCATGCTAAACTCTGTGCTCACGTCTCCCTTCCTGTATTGCTGATTTCTTTCCCCTAAATCTCTTATTTCTCTTCTCCATTTTGATGATTCCATCGCACCTGAGATTTTTATTATAAGGTAGCTTGAACCTATTCTGCAAGTAGCAATAGTATACACATTGGGAGTGAACAAAACTTTCCTTTGACCTTTTTATATTTTGAAAAGTCATTTTCTTAAGTGAATACTCAGTTTCTAGAGGAATAAATACGGAGAACGAATGAAAAGGCCTCCTCTCCAAGCCAATTTTATCCATTAATCATGATTATTGCAATTCCTAAGCATGTCATCATCATTTTCAAAACCTCCCACATCTTTTATTTTCCCTGCCTACGATACCGTGAGATGAAGTGGTTACTACAATTATTCCCATTTCTCAGATGATGAAACTAAGGCTTAGAGAGGTTACACAGTGCGTCGCATGTCCTTGAGCCAGGAGGTGTCCTTCGGTCCCCCCCTTCCCCACTTCCCTGAGGATCACAGCAGTGACAGGGACTTCTGCCAGGATGCCTTCTTGGCCGACGCCGGCTGTGGTCACACAGCGCCCTTACCTGCCATGGCTGTAGCTTTCAGGAGTGTGGTACAGGAAGACATTTCCTTGGGCCCTCTTTGCCCAGACGCTGGCCATATCGATCACAGGGCAGGTGATGAAGTAGTCTCTGGGGAAAGGGGGACACAACGGGAGTCTGGTCACATGTAGATTATGGGCAACTGTTTCTGGCAAGTGCTTCTCCTAGGCGCGGGGCCCCCTCAGCCCAGTCCCAGACCTGGAGAGACCACCTTCCTCACATTCCCCAGTGAGCCTCTCCAAGCAGCTCCATTGTCACATTGATGGAAGGACCGGAGCACGACACGTGGTCCCAGCACACGGTCTCCTCTGGTGGGTGGCAGACCGTGACTGAAAGCCTGTATCCATGGCACTGCATCTCCAAGATAAACATCTTTTGAGAACAGCAATTTCACGTAAAGATTTGGGAGCAAAACATTTTATAGGAAAATGAAGGCAACATCCCAAGAAGCAGATCATAAAAGCGTGCGTTTTATTGTATTTATTATTTTTTTGAGTTGAGGTCACACTCTGTTGCCCAGGCTGGAGTGCAGTAGCATGATTACAGCTCACAGCAACCTCAACCCCCTGGGCTCAAGAGATCCCTCCACCCCATACTCCCAAGTAGCTGGGACTACAGGTGCATGCCATCATGCCCGGCCACTTTTTTTTGATTTTTTTGTAGAGATGAGGTCTTGACATTTGCCCAGGCTGGTCTAGAATTCCTGGGCTCAAGCGATCCGCCCACCGTGGCCTCCCAAAGTGCCGGGATTACAGTTGTGAGCTGCTGCACCTGGCCAAGTGTGCATTTTTAAAAGAAAATAGAGCCCTCAAAGACAGTATATGCACAAGACACCCTTAGATTAATCGGGGGATTTTGCCACTCTCCACCCTTCCACCCCCTGGGGGACATTTGGCAATTTCTGGAGACACTCTTAGTCATCACAACTGGAGGTGGAAGGGGTTGTGCTGGCTTCTAGTGTATAGGGGACAGAATACTGCTAGACACCCTAGGACGTGCAGGACAGCCACACCACGAAGAAGGACCCCGTCCAAAAAGTCCAGCGTGAGAAGGCCAGGAAACCTGGCCTCACTCCCAAGCTTTCATGTTTGTTCTTCCTTTGGGAGTGTCACAAAGAGTTTATGACAGTGGGGTCCCTGCTTGCTTAGAGAGGAGCAGACTGAGGGTAAGCCAGACAGACCCCTCTGAACTTGGGCCCCCAGATTTGGAATCCCACTGCATTGTGGACCAAAGGGAAGATACTCTTGAATCACTGTCTTCCCAGCTGGGAAATGGAATGGTTCCTACCCCGGCCCCTATTTCTCTGCAGAGATTCCGTACTGGCCAAGTCTAATAACACCCTTGGAATCTCCTCAATAAGGAGGTGGCCCACCCTTTTTTCTGGCCATTTAGATGGAAACTTCTGGTGAATCTTAGGGTGCTTGTATGTTCACAGGTGAGGCTCTCGGGTCAGGTGGGGCCCACCGTGGGGGCCTTGAAGGACAGATGAAGTCAGCTGTGTTTCCTCTCGTGACTCCCTTGAGGTGCTGTGAGCAGAACAGGGATGGGATAAGGCCTACGGGAAGAGTCACATACCAGCAGGCTTGGAGAGGAACACTGCCGAGGACATTGGAGGCGGGGAGACCTGAGAGGGCAGTGCCTGAGACTGTCCAGAAGAGAATGAGCTGAGGTAAAACTGGTGTCTGCCTCCTCAGTGAAGCCTCCCTCAGACCTCGGCTCTCACGCTGGTGCACAGGCTGTCTGTCCTAAAGCCCTTAAAGCCAGGTAAGGCCAAGTTGAAGCAGGAACCCAGGTTTTTGGAACTCTGTCCCTGAGCTCTGCCTACAGCACGATCTGGGCCAGTCTTGATTTGATTATAAGGCTCTCAGGGGTCAGGGACTGGACAGCTATGAGTTCCCACGGTCCAGTACAGTGCAGGCCCTCCAGGAATAGCCGTTGGCTATTTGGTTCAAGGTGGAGCTCTCCACGAGAGGGGAAAATTAGAGCCTTTCTGGTCCTTAAGATCCAAGTGGGTGGGACGAGGTTTTATTCTGAGCTAGTGACCCTCAGAAGGGGAACCGCAGACTCCTGGGTGGAGAGACAGCAGGGCCGTGGGTCTCCAACACCCTCCAGCCTGGCCTGTCCCAGGAGCCAAGTTCAGCAAAGGCCGCTGAGAATTGATATTGGCTCTGTCCCCGGGGACAAGAAGCAAAAGCTGAGTGGCCCTCCCAAGGGAGAAAGGAAAGGTCACAAACTGCTGGAGCTGCCCACCTGGCCACATCCTTCTGCTGGGAGGGAGAGTCCTGCAGGGGTCACCGAGGACATACTAGGGACCTATAAGGGACTCTAAGGTGGCCCAAGAGCCAAGTAGCCACCATGGCCCCATCCCCAGGGGCCTCTGGAGGAAGGGTGAGCTGGGGTCCTGGTTCATTTTCCAAGCACCTGCTGTGCATGCCTATAAAACACAGCTCTGGGCCCCAGTGAGCTAGGCCACATTGGGAGGGGGAGACAGGCCAGTCCTGACCACCGTGGAGGGTGGTAGTGTCAGAGCTGTGAGAGAGGAACAATGGGGACAGCAGAGCCTGGGGAGGGGGCACTGTTAGTCGTCTTGGGGTGGAGGTCCCAGCAGGCTTCCCCGAGTGAGAGAATCTTGAGCCATGAATGAGGATGGGTGCCCAAGCAGTGAGCCCAAGAGACAGCACCCCCGGGGAGAGGGCGGCCATTGGAGCCTGGGCCAATCCTGCTTGGATGTGGCATCAAACACAAAACTTTCCTGCCAGGCCTCTGCTTCCCATGCGTGAGGCAACTCCAGGCTGCACCTTAGAATCAGTCTGGGAGGGGGAATTTTAAAAGTGCAAATGTCCACGGGCCCTGTGCATCACCCGCCCACACATAGGGCTGGGGGTGCTGGGTTTGGGGACGCCAGAAGGCCGTGGGTGAGTGTTTGCTGGCTGCTTCCAGGGAAGCACTCAGCGGGCACCTTTGCTTAGGAAGTCGGGCTGCCCCTTGTTCCTCCCACGGGCCTGGGCTTCCCTGGTCACAGGGTTCACCTCACACATCCCCAGGGCTGCCCCTCGGGCAGGGAGAACCCCCTACGCTATCGACTGAATGAATGATGTGCAGAGTCTCACGCTCTCCTTTCTCACTCGTGACCTGGACATCAGCCGATATGCCCCCAAAACGTGGCAGCAGGAATCGCGTCCTCTGAGGCCTGACTTACCGGGTGGCATTCTCCAGAGCCCGGGAGAAGGAGGCGTAGTCGTCTGTGGAGTGCTCCAGTGAGTAATACCACGTAGCTGCCGCCTCCACGCGGGCATCCCTGTCCTCGCCGCCCAGGGAGTTCTGCAGTGCCTGGTAAAAGGCTGTTTTGCTACTGGTCCGACCTTGACTTTCCTCAAATTGCTTTAAAAAAAAAAAAGACATACAATTCCCCAGTCACATTCTGAAAAGCCCAAGACAATGTCTGTCAGACCCTTGCTCTAGAACTTTCTTTCTGGGAAGCAGCACAACATGTCATTGCAGGCGTGGGTGCTGGAGCCAGTCTGCCTGGGTCTGCATCCCGGCTCTGCCTTCTTCCGGCTGTGTGAGCTGAAACAAATGGGTGTCCCTCTCTGTGACTGCCTTCCCCATCTGAAAATGGGAGCCTTCCACAAAGGGTTACGGGTTAAGATGGCACTTGGCACTTAACAAAGGGCTCAATCAACATCAGCCTTTCCTGCAGCCGGAGGGCAGGCCACCAGCCCCGTCTCACTGGCTTCGCCCGGGTCCCGGCTGGCTCATGGGGAGCCGAGCCTGCTGCTAGTGGGAGCTCCGAGTTTGGTTCCGGTCACCGCCTTGTCCGGTCCTCCCATGGATGCTCTCTGCACACTTCCCTACGGTAGACATGCTTTTCTTCAGGGACACGGCAGGTCCGGCCTGGGGAACAGCTGCGGCACGCTGGCCAAACTCTCTGTCTCATGGGACTTATGTTCCAGTGGGCAGAGATGGACAATAAGCAATACGTGTGTGGACCATTAGGGAGCGGATGAGAGAAGGGCAGCAAGGCAAGGTGGAGGAGAGTGGCCGGGGCTGTGTCACAGAGGGTGGCCTGGGCATGAGGCTCTGGGGGTGGGAAGTTCAGAGGGAAACAGCGTTGGTCTCTCTTTTTCCCTCTGTCTTTCCCGTTCCTTCCTTCCTCCCTTCTCCTCTTCCCTTTCCTTCCCTTCCTCCTCCTCCACCGTTCATTCCCTCCCTCTCTCCCTCCCTCTCTGTTCAGTGGGACTCTGGGGCAGATCCTTTCTTTCCCCCAGGACTCAGTTGCCCCATTTCACATTCCACCGCGGAATGTCAGGGACGCAGCTCCCAGGTGTGAGGCCCAGACTCCTGGGCCCTGGCGCAGTCCCGGGACACGTGTTTGCATATTTCTAAGATCTTATGTAAACAGTGAGACATGCTATCGGCACACCCCGGGATGTTTCAATGGCTTCTGTAAACATTTCCGAGCACACAGGACCTGGGATTAGAATTCGAGGAGTGGGTTTGATCAGTGAGCAACCCCGCCTGCGAGGGACATTCCCTCCTCGTGGGATGGGCTGACTCTCGGTTCAGCTTAGTGAGAAGAGGCTGGGACCATGTCGGGAGAGGCACTGACCACCAGCGGAGGCCACCAGCTTCCGGAAAAGACAAGGGGCCTTGCAAAGGGGGCTTCGTTCTAATTCTATCCACAACACTTTATTTCTAGGAAAAAGCCCAGAGCAAATATGACCACGTATATATATGACAACATAGCACATCTGTTAAATCTGAGCAGTGTGTTTGATAATATTCATGAGTATTCATCTCATCAGCGATTTTTAAACATTTTGACCATTATCATGTAAGAAAGTTATTTTATACATACAGAACACACAGACACACGTGTTCACATGTTCACAGATCTGAAGTAGTGTCATGAATAGTGTTCCTACTGTAATTGTACTGTATATAATGCATCTGACAGTTTCCATTCAATTCTAGTCTAATCTAGCCCATTCAAAACACGCTCACCTGCCATCTATTATGTTGATTTCACTACCTACTAATGGTTTAAGGGGAAACTGCATCCTACTCAGCTCTGTCCTTTTCTGACTGGACTATTTCATGGCATAATGGATAGGAGTGACCCCTGGCATGCCTCCTGGTATCTCTAAACCTTGTACTCGGCACAACCCTTGTGTATGTCCCTGAAGCATCAAAACAGCCGTGTGAGTTGGACATCACCTTACCGCAGTTTACACACCAGGAGTCTGAGGTTGAGAGACTCTCCATAGCTCACTTGGGGGCCCAGACAGGAAGAATGAGCCAGGATCCCGCCCCAGGTCCTCCTGCTGGTAAAAGGCAGGCCCTGTCCCCAGGCAGACCTAAGTCACGACCTCCATCAGAGCTGCGGACACTGGGACCTCAGCACGTGGCAGGACAGACAGGATGAAGGTTGACCCGGAGCAACGAGACGAGCCTTGAGTGTGGAGTCGAAAATTAGAGTACAAGTGCCAACTGCCAAATTTGGGGGACACTGGAAAGATATTTTTCCATCCTCTGAGCCTTAGATCTTTAAAATGGGCATGATAATATTGATCCAGGCCTGTTTTTAGTGCTGCAAGTTGTGGCTATTTTGGGGTTTTTTTCCTTGTTTTTGTTTGCTTGTTTGTTTTTCTGGACATAGGTTAAAAGGAACCAGCAGGTCTTAGTGCAAGGAGCAAGTACCTGGAGCCAGCCACAAAAGTGTGTATCCCGTCTCTTGCATTTCGCAGCTGTGTGACTCTGGGCAAGTCAATTAGCCTCCCTGGTTCTCAGGTTCCTCACAGGCAAAAGGGAGTTAAGTAAAAGCTACTCCATGGAGTCATCTTGAGAATTAGAAATAATGTTTGGAAGCACCCACCCAGCTCAAAGTCTGGCAGACAGCACTTAATAAGAGATGCCCATTTTAATTTACTAACTGTATATCTGACAAAGGCCTAACATCTAGGATCTACAAGGAACTCAAACGTGCCAAAAGGAAAAAAACAAACAGCCCAATTAAAAAGTGGACAAAAGCATGAATAGACACTTCTCAAAAGAAGATATACAGGCAGTCAACAGACACTTGAAAAAATGCTCAGCCTCACTAATCATCAGAGAAATGCAAATCAAAATCATGTTGAGATACCACCTAACCCCAGTAAGAATGACCATCATTATTAAAACAAACAACAACAGATGCTGGCGAGGATGTGGAGAAAAAGGAACACTTCTACACTGATGGTGGGAATGCAAACTAGTTCAAGCTCTTTGGAAGACAGTGTGGCGATTTCTGAAAGAACTAGAAATTGATCTTCCATATGATCCAGTAATTCCCCTATTAGGAATATACCCGGAGGAACTCAAGTCATTCTACCATAAAGGTACCTGCACATGCATGTTTGTTGCAGCTCTAGTCACAGTAGCAAAAACATGGAAACAACCATACTGCCCATCGAAGCTGGACATGTGGTACATATACATAATGGACTATTGTGCAGGTGTAAAGAAGGACAAACATATGGACTTTGCAGCAACTTGGATGGATTTAGAGTCTATCATACTCAGTCATCTATCATATGTTCTCACTCATAAGCAGAACTTGAACAATTATAATACTATGCAAAAGGGATTGGCAGTAACGGGAAACTGCCAGGGAAGGGTGGGCAGGATTGGCAGTTGAAGGAAACTGCGAAGGGAGAGAGGGGCATATCTCATTAACAGGGGTATCTGCATAATGAACATTTGTATACCTAACCTGAATTTTACCCCACATCTTTTTTTTTTTTTTTTTTGAGTTGGAGTCTCACTCTGTCACCCAGACTGGAGTGCAGTGGCTGCTCCTGGCCATCGCAGCCTCGACCTGCTGGGCTCTGGCGATCCTTCCGCCTCAGCCTTCCAAGTAGCTGGAACTGCAGGCACGTGCTACCACGCCCGGCTAACTTTTTGATTTATTGTAGAGATGTGGTTTTGCCAAGTTGCCCAGGCAGGTCTCGAATCCCGGGGCTCAGGATATTCACTCACCCCAGCCTCCCAAAGCGCGGGATTACAGGCTGAGTCACCGAGCCCGGCCCCCACATCTTTAAAATAAATAGAAATTAAAAAAAAGAAAATGTTTACCTCTATGTTTATCAAGGATATTGACTTACAATTTTTATATTCTTGTTGTATCCTTGTCTGGTTTTGGTATCAGAATAATGCTGGTCTCATAAAATGAGTTTGGAAGTATGCCCTCTTAATTTTTTGGAAGAGTTTGAGAAAGATTGGCATTAGTCCTTTAAATGTTTAGGTAGATTTCAGCAGTGAGGTCATTCGTCCTGGGCTTTTATTTGATGGGAAACATTATACTATTGATTCAATCTCATTTTTTATTAGTCTGTTCAGATTTTTATTGCTTCCTTTTTTTAACCTTATCACTGACAGAGGTTCAGATTTTCTATTCTTTTCATAATTCAGTCTTGGTAGCTTGTGTGTAGAAATTTATCAATTTCTTTTATGTTATCTAACTTGCTTGTATATAATTTTTATAACAATCTCTTAGAATACTTTTTATGTTTGTAGTGTCAGTTGTAACTATCTTGAATTCTTCATCAGGCATTTCACAGATATCTATTACTTTTGAGTTGGTTATTAGAGATTTGTTTTCTTCCTTTGATGGTGCTGTGTTTTCTTGGAATTCATGTTCCTTGTAGGTTCGCTTTGTTGTTTGTGCATTTGAATAAAGAGCCATCTCTTTTGGTCTGTTTGAACTGGTTTTGACTGGGAGAGATTTTCCCTGGTCAGCGGTACTTGATATGGGGCAAGACAGACTCACCCCTTCTGGAGCACACTGTAAAATGAAGGGAAAGAACCCCTTTTATCCTTACCTTCCTCCTGGAGGAAAAACCTCAGGTCTGTGCTTTCCCCAGACATACAGAGCAGTGCCAGTTGTAAGGGGATGCTTACCTCCTTCCTTTGCACTTACCTGTCCCAGGGGACCAGGCTTTGGAGGTTGTTCAGTACTCAGTATTAGGCTAGTTAGAAACCAGTTCCATGCACTGAGGTACTGGGAATAAGGCCTTCTTTGCTTCCTTATCTCCCACGTAGAGGAAAAACCTCATTTCTGCATCTATTCTCAATCTCGCAGAGCAGCGTCAGCCATAAAGTGTTCACCTTTCCCTTTTCTTTGTTCCTAGCTGGCCTAGGGAACTGGGCTCTACAGGTTTTCAGTGGTCAGTTTTAGGAGAGATGGAAATGGGCCCCAAGGAGGACTTCTGAGAAGTTAGCAGGTCAGGAAGCCAGGCATATATTCCAATATCATTTTCCCTCACACAGGAGAAGTCATGGACCTAGGTGATCCTTCTTGTTCTGAGCTGAGCCTGTTTTGGGAAGGGATTGATGCAGGTAAAATGAAATTGCTCTTTTTACCCATACACATGTGAATGCTCTACGTTTGTTCTACTCTAGAGTGCTTCAAACTATTTGGATTCTAAATTTTTCTTTAAGGTATTTTTGTACCAATATTTTTGCTTTATTGGTGTTTCTATGAAGGGACGAGAGGTAGGACTTTCTAGTATGCCATCTTTTTCTCAGGAGTTTTTGTAAAAGAAAACTTGTGACCTCCAAGTAGATGAGGAGGGTTATGAAGCAGCTAAGCAGAAACTCTGGATTAAATATTGCAAATTAAATCTACATGGAAGGGAAAAAAAAGCTATGATTATTGGAGTTGTGTTACCTAGAAGATATAATGGATATAAATTATATAAATTATCTCTATGACAGGTCATAAAGATATATGGATTAGAAACTTCTGGTCCTAATTCTGGCTATTTCAATAAATTGAACTTTTCTTTGTAAGCTGGAGAAGTTATTTTTTTTCTTACTCAAATGTTTTCAACACAAGTATAGCCATTGTCTTACTTTTGAACATTAGTCACACAAAAACCTTGTGAAAATAAATGGTTGGCAAGGAACTCCTGAGAGAATAGTATACAGATGATTTATGGTCATACAACCGGCAGAAGAAAATGCAAAATTTCTCTGGAGGGACACTTCTTCAACCTAGGGCACACAATATTTTCATAGATAAAGCCACAGTAAGAATAAGCTCACACTTTAAAATTATAAAACATTAGGAAAACAAGTTACTGGGTGACAGTGTATCAGTTAATGGAATTGTCAGATGGAGACTGTTAACTATATTTACTTAAAATGACATAAAATATGGGATAAAATTATAAAAGTATTCTTAAAAAGAGGCTTATTTTAAAATAATAATATATAATTTCTATAAATAGAAATATGTAGTCAGTGAAATTAGTAGGTAGGTAAGATATATTAGATAAACCTAAAAAGAAAATGATTATACTAGAAGATACATCTTTGGAAATTATCTGGAAAGCACTGAAAAAAGGGAAAATGTTGAAAAATCTAAAACATCAAGAGATATTGAGGATATAGGAAGATGAAACTTATATTTACTAGGAGATTTAGTATGAAAAAATAAAAAGAATAGTGGAGAGGTAATATTCAAAGAGCTAAGGTTTTTTTGAGCATTGATAAAAATATGAGTCCAAGATTCAAGAAGCATAACAAGGTTCTTGGCAGAATAAGTAAAATAAATTCATGCGTATGTACATTTTAGTGTAAATACGGAACATCAAAAACAAAATGAATGTAGTAAAAGTAACTTATTACCAACAAAGGAATGCTAACTTGAGTGGCTAGAGACTTCTTCATTGTCAATAATAGAAGTTAGAGGACAGTGGAATAATATCCTCAAAGTGTTATGAGAAAATAAATATTAACCTACATTCTATAACCAGTTAAACTCTCTTTTATGAAAAAATTCCACCCTATACCAAAAACCAAAAATAAGACTGAATGAATTTAGCATTAAAAAAACCTAACCGAAGGATATAATTCAGGAAAAAGAAAATTGAACTAAGAAGGGAGGCGTAAGAAAAGGAATAGTGAGCACTGAACTACTGTGTTCCTTCTTACTGCTGCTAGGGGTCCAGTACCTTCAGCAGGGTTGAGAGTAGAACCTGAGTGTGGAGATGAGTTAGGGATACATGTTTCTAGTGCTGCACGTTTATTTCGGTGCATTTATAAAACTTTCTCATAGGAGTAATATTGCAAACAAGAATTAAGTTCTCATTCTGGCCCATCAAAGCCTATGAACTCAAATTATGAACTCACATTATTCCTTGCTGCACAGAAAAGCCAATCACGGAGACTATGAATATTGTCAGGGAAGAAGGCTTTATTGTTTACAGGTGATGTCAACCTGAGAGATGGGAGCTAAACTTCAGATGTCTCTCCTTCCCCAATAAAGTTAAGGGGCTATATAACTGGGAAAGAAAACAGGAGGGGCAAGGAAGAGAAGTTGGCTAACAGGCCGCAAGTGGTTGAATGAAGAGGCTAGGGTCTCATTGTAACCACATGTGGAGAAAACACATAGGGGAGAGTAAGGAAGAGGAGCAGGTCATCAGACAGCAGGTGTGTTTCATTGTACAACTGAAAGTTTCTTAAGTTTCAGTTCTGTGGGCATCCAGCTTCTTGGAAAATTGGGACGGTTTCAAAGTGCGATCAATACAAAAAACTATCTGATGAAACACATACTTGAGCCCACAAAGAATTAAGCAAAATCATCAAGAGGTTCCTAAAGTGCCAAGTCTAAAATTTTGGGGTGGTGGCAGTGGCAGTTGTGGGAATGGGGACAACTGAGTTCCTAAAGGAAATTCTAGATTCTTGCTCTGAGGAAACATGCAGCCTTCTCCCGGATACTAATTAAGCTTGGCTTTTTCTTCATTGGGTTACTGATGATAAAAATGGAATAACAAGAAAAAATGTAATCAAAAGGGAATATGATTGCTATGCCCTTTTACATTTCACAGAAAGGGCCCTGTTAGGCAAATGCTTTTTTAGCTTAAGGGCCCACCTGAGTTTCTTGAAATACACTTTAGTGTTGAATCCTTTTTCTGGATATAAATTTACTGGAGGACTAAAGATGAGATGGTTCTGCAGACAACGCAGAAACTGGAAACTCTCTGGACAGAAGAAATACCCAAGTCCATCAGGGAGTGGGCACTGAAGGTCAAGAGAAGCGTGAGGGAACAACAGATATTCTGGGTTGGTGACAATGGTGGACTGCAGGCTATCCCATAAACCTTCACGAACTTGGCCCACCCACTCTAGGGTAGGATGGTGCATTAGGGCAGGAGTGTGTAAAAGGAAATAACTAGGACAGCTGAAAATGAGAGTTTCTAGAAGAAAGAGGCAGCCAAGTAGGAAGAGTTAAAGGTACCCTGCATCCTTCTTCACACCTGAACAGAGATGAAGCATGGGCTTAGGAAATCTATGGGGGAGAGTAGAAGTCAGAGAGCACCAAGGTAAGTTATTTTGTAGGAAAGAATAGAAATTATCAAAAGGAATGCAGGAATGTAGTTTTAACAGAAGCTTTTCAAACTGAAGCACTGTTGCTTGGAGGTAGCAAAGTTCACCTTAAACTTTTGATCCGATGAAAGGTATTGTTTAGTATGGTATAGTCAAATGAATGAGAAAGCAAGAAGTCATTCAGATATACCTCTTTTCCATACAGAATTTCTGTTAAGTAGAGCCTGGCTTTTGAAAGAATAAAACAGTTAATATTCCAGAAAGGTACTGACAAGCTTAATTAGCCTTTAATTGGGGAACAGGGATGTCATCATTAAGGATCCTGGCAGAATGAAAGCTGAGGCACTGGCTTGAAGGGTTATGTTAATTTGAAAAGTAATTTATGCTGCATGATAATCTTGCCTCCTGAGACCCTCATTTTCTGTTTCTTTTTTGACTCAGAAAATACGGACAGTGGATTATGAACTCTATTCCTTTTCCTCCTTTCTATCATTATCAGCATGGCTACATCATGATAGCTTTATTGCTTTCCCCATACAAAACTTCTATTCTAATCCAAGGAAACACATTGATTCTGTTTAACAAATATTTATTGAATGTCTATTATGTCAAGCGATGGACAAGAGACTGTAACTGTAAAGACAGAATGGTAGAAAGTCGAGAGAGTGAGACATGTGTAGAGAAGTCAGTTCAACGTTAAGAGTTGGATGATGAAGGTGGCTGAGGAGAACACTGCACAGTCTGGGCTTTATTATTAACAGGAGCCCACGGCTTAGGATGGGGGTTCTCGATACTGGCTGCATATTAGAATCACCTGAGATTTAAAAGCTCTGTTAGCAGTCTTAACTGCTTTGAGTTAACTATCTGAGGCTCAGACTCAGTCCCTACCAAAGGCTTCTTATCTTAACAGTCATTGACTTAACAACAGTTCATCTTGTTCCAAAGCCTGGTTTTAAACTCAAAAACTCTATGCCTTTATTTTTCTCATTGCTACACAGGGATAATGTTAGCATTTGCCTGTAGTGGACAGTTTCCTGGAAGCTTGCTTTCCACTGGGAACTCATACTGTGCCTGTGGGTCTGCCAATCCCATTACCTGCCTGTCCCTGGTGAAAAGTAATGGTCCTTTGACTCAAGCCTGGCCCTTAGAGTGTCTGATCTAAGTGTTGTGCTATGACTTAGCAGGGCCATTCAGAGCCCCTTCATGATGATGAGAAGAGGGCAAGGGCAGGGAAAGCAAGAAGGAGGGAGTGAACAAGAGAGATTTTCTCTTTTTTTTTTGACCTCTCACGTAGGCTTGCAGCTTGGCGCTTCCAGCAGCCATTTCCCTAGGCATGTCAAGAGTGACTCTCTATGAATGCAGCCAACCCTCAGAGCAAAATTGGGCTGAGAAATGAACACAGTGACAGAATCCTGATAATCTCATTTGATCCCATGGATTCAGCCACTTCTGAAGCCAGGAATATCTCCCACTGGATGTTCCAGTTCTGTAAGACAATGAGTTTGCTTTGTTGCCAGGCTATTTTGAGTTAGTTTTATATTACATGCAATCAGAAGCCCTATCTAATAAAAAGTGGCATGAAGTTTCTGGATAATAAAATGAAATAATACAGATAAATTTCGATTCCTGGAATATTATAGACACTCAGTAAATGCTGTGGTCATCATCGTCATCGTCGTCGTCATCATCATCATCATCATCATCATCACGACAACATGGTCTTCTTTTTCCTCCTAGGACTCTTTCTTCTTAAGTGGACTACAGAATGAAATTAAGTTTCCATTATTTTCTCCCTTCTGTATTATCAGGAAGAACACATAACTTTTTGACATTTTCTATAGTTTGAACAAGTATAAAACAAATTCCATGTTCTCCATGGGGATTTTCTTGAACACTGTGTCTGAACTGACTCTACTTTCTTGAAACTTTCTCTTTTGAGTCAGAGTCTTGCTCTGTCACCCAGGTTGGAGTTCAGTGGCACAGTCACAGCTCACTACAGCCTCGACTTCCTGGGTTCAAGTGATCCTCCTACCTCAGCCTCTTGAGTAGCTGGGACTACAGGTGCGTACCATCATGGTCAACTAATTATTATTATTGTTATTATTATTTTGTAGGCATAAGTTCTTGCTGTGTTGCCCAGGTTAGTCTCAAACTCCTGAGCTCAAGCAATCCTCCCACCTTGGCCTCCCAAAGTGCTGGGATTACAGGCATGAACCACCATACCTAGCCAAAATAAGCCTTCGTAGTTACAGATTATAACAGGAACTGATGAGTTCACACTAGTATGCACAAATAAGGAAAAAAGAAAGCTCTTCCTTTTAGTGTAAAGTTGATTAGATGTAGAAGGGGTGATGGTATTGGACAATCATCATTGGCAACCATCAGAATAATAATTAATTTAAACAAGAGCATCAATGCATGCTAAAACTCGTGGGTTAAAGTGGGGTGAGAATTGTAGTTTCAAATTATTTTTTCACAAAATATTATTAATCTCAAAGATAAGTAATAACTTTACTCTAGAGAAATCTGAAAGGAACCATCTTAATCAAGTGATCAAAATTCACACCACTATCTCTGTTATAGCCTCCAACATGCCTTCTTTAGTTCACTTGGGGTGCAGTGTAGGAAGTAGATGGGAAGGGAGAACAAGCTGACTGGTTAGGAGGCGGTTGAACAAGGAGCCTGTTTAGAAGGCTATAACCAGAGGTGGTAGTGTCTTAGAGGAAGGCCATAATAGTGGGGGTAGAGAGAAGTCACAGCATTAAGACTTTTGGAGGTGGGAATTAATAAGACTTGGTGATGCATTGGGATGAATAGAAAAGAGAGAGGATAAAGGATAACTTGTTGAGTTTTGGTTGAGCATCTGGGTGGGTTCTGGGTACAGGTTCTAAAATGGAAAAGTCCAAGATAAGAATAAATTTGGAGTGGGGGAATGAAAGTAAGATTTCTGTTTTGACCATGTTTAATTTAAGATCCATATGTGGTTTTGATTTGCATTTCTCTAATGATGAATGAGGCTGAGCACTTTTCATGTGTCTGTTGGCCACCTGTATATCTTCTTTTGAGAAGTGTCTATTCATGTCTTTTGCCCACTTTTTAAAGGGGCTGTTTGTTTTTTTCCTTTTGGCGCGTTTGAGTTCCTTGTAGATCCTAGATGTTAGGCCTTTGTCAGATACACAGTTGGCAAATATTTTTTCCCATACTACCTAACCCCTGTAAGAATGGCCATCATAAATAAAACAAACAACAACAGATGCTGGCGAGGATGTGGAGCAAAAGGAACACTATTACACTACTGGTGAGAATGCAGGCTAATACAACCTCTTTGGAAGGCAGTGTGGCAATTTCTGAAGGAACTAGAAATTGACCTTCCATATGACCCAGCAATTCCCTATTGGGAATATACCCAGAGGAACTCAAATCATTCTACAAAAAAGATACCTGCACACATATGTTTGTTGCAGCTCTAGTCACAATAGCAAAAACATGGAACCAACAGTGTTGCTCATCAAAGTTGGACTGGATAAAAAAAAAGTGGTACATATACACAATGGAATATTATGCAGCCATAAAGAAGGGCAAATATATGGACTTTGGAGAAAATTGGATGGATTTGGAGTTGATCATACTCAGTGATTTATCACAAAAACAAAGAACTGAGTTCCATATGTTCTCACTCATAAGGTGACCTTGAACAATTATAATGCTATAAGAAAGCAATTGGCAGTAGTGGAAAGCTGTCAGGGGAAGGGCAGGGTGGGACTGGCAGTTGGGGAAAACTGCTAGGGGAGGGAGGGGCATACCTCATCAACAAGGGTACCTACATGATCAATGTTTGTATACCTAACCCTGAATTGTACCCTATGTCTTTATAATAAATAAATAAATAAATAAATAATTTTTAAAAAGATCCATATGTGTTTTAATTCATTTGGTCTGCTATAACAAAATACCTTAGACTGGGTCTTTTATAAGCAGCATAAATTCATTGCTCACAATTCTGGAGGTTGGGAAGTCCAAGATCAAGTCACCAGCAAATTCAGTGTCTGGTAAGGGCTTGCTCTCTGCTTCAGAGATGGTGCCTCTTGCTATACCTCACATGGTGGAAGAGGGTAAGGCAGCTCCCTTCAATCTTTTTGTTGTTGCTGTTGCTCTTATTAATATTTTGAATTGGCATATAATAATTATACATATGTATGGGCTACAGTGTGATAGTCTGATACATGTATACAATTCTTTCTGTTAGGAATGTTTAAAATCCACACCTCTAGCTACTTGAAAATATACTATAAGCTATTGTTAATTATAGTCACTCTACAGTGTTAATAGAAAACAAAAATGTATTCCTCCTATATAGCTGTAATTTTGTATTCATTAACCAACCTCTCACAATTTCTCCCTCTTCCCACCTCCCATCCTCTAGTAACTACTATTCTATTCTTTACTTTTATGTGATCAACTTTTAAAAATTCCACATATAAATAAGAACATGTGGTATTTATCTTTCTGTGCCTGGCTTATTTTACTTTACATAATGTCCTCCAAGCTCATCCATGTTGTTATGAATGACAATATTTCATTTTTTATGCCTGAATAGTATACTACATTTTCTTTATCCATTTATCCATTGTTGGACACTTAGGTTGATTATATATCTTGACTATTGTGAATAATACTAAAGTAAAGAGGTGTGCAGATACCTCTTCAACATTCTGATTTACTTTCCTTTTAATATATGAGAGAGGACCCACAAAAACTTTGAATTTATTTATTAAAAAACTATGCATTTATTCTTACATTTAAATTCCAGTCACAAAATACTCTCCATTTGGTGCAATATACCTATTAAAACACTTTCCTCATTGCTCAGAGCAGTTTTTGAACTTGTCAATTTTGATGCTTTTAGGGCTTCTGATTCTGTTTGTTTGTTTGTTTCACCTCTTCTACATTGGCAAAATATTTTCCCTTTGAGGCTTTTTTTTCATCCAGGGAAACAAGCAAAAAATCATTTAGGGTGAGATCGGGTGAACAGGGAGGGTGGGGCATGGGGGCCATGCCATTTTTGGTCAAAACCTGCTGAACACTCAGTGTATGATGGGCAGGTGCACTCGTAAACCACCCATCATGAAATGGGCAAACACACTGAAAGAATCTTCCCCCAAAACAAAACAAAAAAAGTCACTGAAGCCAAACACATCCTCTCACAACACTGATGCTGGTACACTGATGCTGATGTGTTCCCAGAACACTTACCTAGTAGGAGTAACTGCTACAAGGGGCCTACTCTCCAAAAGATAATTCCTTTTTTTGGTCCCCTCTCATACCCAATAAAAGGTGCTGGATTATATGGTAGTTCTGTTTTTAGGTTTCTGAGAAACCTCTGTAGTGTTTTTCACAATGGCTGTGTTAATTTACATTTCTACAAAGTGTGTATTAGTTCTTTTGAATCCTTGTCAGCATTTTTAATATTTTGGTCCTTTTGATAATAGCCATTCTAACTGGGGTGAGATGATATCTCATTGTGGCTTTGATTTGCATTTCTTTGATGATTAGTGATGTCGAGCATTTTTATATATACTTGTTGGTAATTTGGACATTTTTTGAGAGACATCTATTCAGTCCATTTGCCCATTTAAAAATCAGATGGTTTCTATTTGTGTAGAGTTGTCTGAGTTCCTTGTATATTTTGGATATTAATCCCCTGTTGGATGAATAGTTTTCAAATATTTCCTTCTATTCTACAGCTTTCTCTTCAGTTTGTTTTTCATTGTTTTCTTTCCTATGCAAAAACCTTTAGCATTATATAATCCTATTTGTCTATTTTTGCTTTTATTGCCTGCACCTTTGTGATCTTATCTGTAAAACCTTTGCCCAGACAAATGTCCTGAAGCATTTCCCCTATGTTTACTTCTAGTAGTTTCATTGTTTCATGTCTTACATTTACATCTTTAATCCATTTTGAATTGATTTTTGTATATGGTGAGAGATGGGAGTCTAGATTCATCCTTCTGCATATGGATATTCAGTTTCCTCAGAACCACTTTTTGAAGAGATAATTCTTTCCCCAATGAATGTTCTTAGTGCCTCTGTTGAAAACCAGTTGCTTGTAAATATATGGATTCATTTCTGAATTCCCTATTCTGTTTCAGTAAGTAGTCTATGTGTGTGTTTTTATGCCATTACTGTTTTTATGTTGTTTTGTTGCTATAGTTTTTTAGTATATTTTCAAGGCAAGTAGTGTGATGCCTCCAGCTTTGTTCTTTTTGCTCAGGATTGTGTTGGTTATTGTGTGTGTGTGTGTGTGTGTGTGTGTGTGTGTGTGTGTGATTTCATATGAATTTTAGAATTTGTTTCAATTCTGTGAAGAATGTCATTAGTATTTTGATATGAATTGCAGTGAATCTGTAATTGCTTTTGGCAATATGGCCATT